>JAAGAY010145406.1:0-10828 GCA_011801015.1 Ardeotis arabs | reverse complement strand
TTATTTGGCATCTTATGTAATTGGTTGCCCCTCCACAAACTGAGAGCAGCACCATCAAAAACCAAAAGAGAACCAGCAGTTATTTTCATTTGACTTAGATTTAATTATTCCGGAAGGTTCTTCCTTTAACTATTCCCTATATAAAACTGGGTAATAGTATGGTTTCCTAATGAGGCACTCCAGATAAATGGGTGCAGTTGCTGCTATTAGTGTTTGACCAATTTTGATTTTTCAGAGAGAATTGGAGAAGAAGCCTAATTTTGCAAGTCTGGAGAATACAATTATTTTCAAACAATCTGGAATTACATTTTTGTGCATCTTTATGTGTAGCACTAGAGAAGTGTTGGTGTTGCATAGTACCATCTTCTTGTTTGCTTGACAAGCAAGGTTAAAAAAAACCCATCAAGTTCATAAGCTATCTCAGTTGCTGGGTAAATAAAATATATGAATATGCTACAACTGTAACTTATATTCTAGCTTTCCATTTTCCTCTTGCTTATTCTTTCCCCTTATATGTGGCTTCATTTATTTATGGGGTTTTCCTTCCTGTTCTTTGGTTTCAGATGCGAGTGTCTCTCTGGTTTATGTGGTTTCCCCATGTGCGAGGCAGGCTCCATTCCCCAGATAGTCTCGCGTGGAGATGGAACACCTGGCAAGTGCTGTGATGTCTTTGAATGTGTCAATGGTACGTGATCTAAGAGAAATCATTTGCTTGAGGTTTGTTACGTAAGAGAGAACTGGAAGTTCTGCTGAAGATACTTAAGTGGGAAACAGTTTCATTTTTAAGTTGTCATGTTTCTTTAATTTCTGAAGCACTTTTCCCTGTGACTCAGGGATTTACAGTTTTTGGAAGACTCCCTCACTGCATGATTTTCAGGTACTCCTTTGCCAGTAACAAACACTAGAGTCATTTTAGAAGTGAAATTTTTGCAAAACACTGCAACTGCTTGTTGCAGTACCATAAACAATAACATGCTCTTTAGACTATGAAGTTCACTTTAAGAAACATTTGCAAACTGATTCTTAACAGAAATGTACAACCTTTGGAAATTGTAAGTTAGTGTAAGAATAGACTGATTCGTATTCTTTGCTTCCCAATTTAAATGTTTTGACAATATTTAAAACCCTTGAATGTGACTGTCTCAGGACTGCTCTATGCTATATGTATAGAACTACACGTATGATGTATATGGCGATTTGAGAAGAGACTTAGATATTTGACTATTGCTTTATTGCTCACTCCAAAGGCTCAACCTGCTTTTGGGTCAGGATTTCTTTTTACTTCTCAAGCTTTCCCATTCCTAATTTGCACCTTAACAGCCTATGGAGACAGTAAATTGGAAGAAAAATAGGAGTTTTTTAAGGGAAGTTTATGCCAGAGAGGGAGGTAAAAAGGACAGATTGGAGGAAAACAAAGGTTTGTAGGAAGAGATAACCTTTGTCTTGTTTATGTCCTTAAAACATGAATATTAAAATAATCCAGACAAATATGAAAATTATTCTTTAATGAGTTCTTCTTTAAAAAAAAATAATCTAAGAAACCTGATCAGAAAAGTTAAATATTTGTGGGTTCTTTTTTTAAAAAGGGTCTTTGTCTTTCTGCTGCTTAATGCTACAATCAGATTTTTAAAAAATAATGCTGTATGATGTGACTTGAAAGCGCTTTAAGTATATTTAGAAGTGAGAAACTTCAAGGTGCAATTATTAATGATGCTCCATTTTGGAAAGAGGAAATAGTTATAAGGCTGAAGATGATAAATATTTTTACCAACAAGCTGGGAACAACTGTGAAGCTACTCATGAGGAGTTTAAATCTCACAAAGAGAATTGTGTGCCAGATCATTTGTAAAGAGGACAGAATAGTCATAGAACTTGATCTGGATTGCTTTATAATTTGAGTTTTTTCAAGCAGAATTTAGGATGGTTAGGTGGTTCTAGTCTTAGGGTCAAATACTGCAAGCCGCACCTAAAACCTTTAAATTCCTAGAAGACTATTTCTGACAAGAACTTACTAGATAAATGGCTAGTGCAATGACAAACTGGTAAAAAATATATATAAAAATATATATAGTATATATGTTCATATATATATATGTGTGTGTGTGAATGTTCATGAGACTGATAGTTGAATATAATATCCAGTTCTGGTTTTTAGAAGGGTGATGAAATCCTAACAAGTGCGGAAGAGATAGAGTAGATATCAGTGACAGATGAAAGAAATACCTTACAATGATAGGCTTAGATCAATTTCTTCACTTAATTAAAAAAAAATTGCTGTCAAAGTAACAAGAGCCAAATCTGTAAAATCTGGGACGTGCTGTTCTCAGCAGTGAGGGTGGTTAGCTGTTGGCACAAACTGCAGGGAAGATGCTGAATTCCTTATCTTCATCCTTTCCAATTAGGAGTAGATGCCTTTTTAAAGAGCGTGATTTAATCAAGTACAAGTTAATCAGTTTATAGATGGTAAGTGGGGAAGTTGTGTAATCAGTGTTACCAACAACTTCCATTAGTTACTTCTGTGTTTGAAAACCTCCAAAACCAGGCAAAAGCATGGAATAAAAAGGACATGTGCATAGTCACACTAGTAGAGTTTTCCTGCTGTTCTAACATCTATTTAATGTTACAATCAAATAGTTCTGTTGGGGGTGAGCAGAGAAAAAAAAGCTGTCAGGAGTACTACTGATCCACCTGAGTTACCTTAAAGCAAGGGCATTCATTATGAGTAAGTGTATGTAGACTGCAAAAAATCCAATTTGTGTATTGTGGGGTAACTAAATTGTGTGTTCGGGTAACCCTAATGACGTGCCGAGTGTCAAAGCAGGCCAGCCTTGTGTGATACTTATGCAAGTAGGTGCTAATGTGATAGATACAGAGCTGCATGTTCAGAGGGAGGATGGGAGGTTGCCTTTACTGTGTTGGAAAGAGATCTGCTCTTGTTACAGAACAGCATTGGCCAGTGTTGAGGAGGTAGTTAATGAATAAGGGCAGCAAAATACGTGTCACGTAGAGACTATGCCTATGTTTTCTTTGGTTTTTGTTAGACAAATTTTGGGGGGCGAATCAGTCATTCTTTCACAAACGTTTTTCCTGAGTTTAATGTAGAACTGATTTAGAAGCTCCATGATGTATCTGTAGATTTTGTATGGTTATCTTTGTTACCAGTACACACTGTCTCAAACCAGCTTTTGGTTAATCAATCTTAGAAAAGCATATTAATCTGCAGTGAGAGAAACTTCTACAGTAGTCACTCTTTGCAACTCATGCAGTTGTTGTTCCTGTTGATAAGTCAATACACTAATCACTATTTTCCTACTTCAGATTTATATTGAGTGTGTCCGTAAGCTTCCCATCACATGTAAGCTCCTGTTTCTCATTGTTTGTTGTATAATTATATGACATTATTTATCACCAAAATAACGTTTACTCCTGCTTGGAAATTGAGTTGATATTTCAATTTAATTGGAGTTTGTCATTAAGTGCCTACTGTCTGTGGCTGTTCAATCTTTGTGCAGATTGAGCTTCTTTTTGAATTTTTTCACAGGAAGTAATTTAGAAAGTGCTGAAAATAACTTTCTCATTGGTGACAAGAAAAAAATATATTGCAGAGACCTGATCCTCCTCATAGTTCTGTGTGACATTTTAGTCATCATGAATATATGCAGAGATCAGAGTCTTTTATGTAAAACTACTATACTAATTGGAGACATAAATTTGTGCTTTTTAAAAAAACCACTGTGGTTAAAAGAATTCATCATTACAATTATTGCACAAGTATTACTGTCGCTAGAGTGTGGTTCTTGTCCCAAAGGTCAGTCAGTTAAAAAAGTCAATTTTAAGGCATGTATTAATTCCTTTATTTTGAAGGAAAGCATCTTTGTAAATAAGATCATTGTGTTATTTAAATGGCGGTAGGAATCAAGCCAAAGTTCTCTTGTGATGTAGTTAAGTTCTTCTGTCGTGAATGATCCAGTGTGAGTATTTGGGCCACCCCAGAGCACACCCTGCCTGTCAAAATGATAGCTGGGATAGCCATGATGGCTGCAACTTTGATGTTTCTTGCTTCTTTTTCTTTGTCAGAAGAAATATTTTTACTTTTTAATTTGTAAATTAAATCTTGCAACTCTCTGGAACTATTGGTAGACACTGATGTACAAAGCAATGGTGATATGATTTTGTCAGTTGTCTTTGCTTAGAGGATGGCTGGCTGTTTCTCCTCATCTTACTTTTTTGATGACCCTTAGACAAAGCCCCTCTTACATTGTGCATGTAACAGAATTTTAGCCTGACGGAGACAGAGAAGTGTGAATTGCTAGATTTAAGTCTCTGGCTGCCATAAGATAGTATAACTAGAGGTGTAGCCGATACAGATATATACATCGCTGCTTGTTGCAAAGGGGAATCGGAGAGCAGTACAGTGGTGTTCAGCAGTGAAGTTTTCAGGGCAGAGCTACATCCATAGTCAAATGTGGTTGTTCCTGAAACGTGTGAGGTAGGTAGAGAGAAAATAAGGCAACATGAGAAATCTTTAGCAAATAATTTCATCTTCATATATGAAACTGAAAATGACATTGTGTGGTTGCAGTGCATTGTAGCAGAGTGCACGTTTCAGTGAAAGTGAGATTGTATGTTGTTTGAAAGGCAGGTTATTCCAACTGATGTGAAGTTTCCCTCCTTGCACTTATCTGAAATCTGTTTTCCATTTAGAGAATAATAGATATGATATGATGTAAATTTGGGGAAAATTGAGCAAGAGATTCACAAGATGCAGTCCTTGCCAAAATCCTGCTTTCTACAGAAGTTAATTCAAGGTTTATTTGATCCACTCAAAATATGTTACTCACCAGGATTTTTGTCTGCTAATCCTGGTGTGCTGCCTTTTCTCATGGGAGAGCTTATAAGGAAAAAAATTGATTCAGCATTAAATTACAAGCATCAACAAGTGAATCTAAAGCGATTGAAAGCTGCATATACAGCAGGAGTGGAAGTGTTTGGAAACAACAGAGTATCCAAACTTGCCTGTTCTTTAATTAGGTATTGATGCATGGGTCTCTTGAATGTAAATTGTCCTAAAGCACATACTGACTGCACGCTGTGCCTTAGAAATTTGAGAGAGCAATTACCAAGCATCCTGCAGCTGCTTCCTTCTGTCACTTAGAGCTTCCACTTCTCAGTAAGTTTACTTGAATACAACTGCTGCTTCAAAAGAGTCTGATTGCTTCATGAAAGATGGTAAACTGCTTGTGTGAGAGTGGTCCTCATTAATGTGTCCATGTGGTCCAGGGTTGAGGGGACCAGGCTGCTTTCTGCTGTAGCCACGTATGAGCTGTGATTTGAGAGTCTAGTCTTGTCAGGAGTGGCTCTGGAGCCTCACTTCACATCCCTTTCCCGCAGAGGTGAGATGCAGACTTTTGTTGCCCTGTCCACTGAGTATGGGACTATCTGATGCATGAAAATAACTGGCATTGATCTAGGGAAGGAAGGATGACAACTTCCCATGGGACTTAAGATTGTGACCCTTTCTATACTGCTGTTTCAGCCTGTACTGATGATCACATGGTGGTGCAGAAGTTATCTCTTAAATCATCAAGCTCATTCACTTGCCATGACATGTAACCCATGTTTTATAAGTGCTTCTGTAATTTTTTTTCTCATTTGAGAAGATACCACTGACATAAAAGAGGCATTTCTCTTTTCTCTGTGCCTCCTGGCCTTCTTTACGCTTCCATCTCTATACAGCAGTACTGCATTGGAGGACAGATTAAAATTCCCCTTTAATCACACTCCCCACCTGTTGATGCTCTTACTCCTCACAGCAATTTCAGTTCCATTATTAAGTTTGTGGTGTGGAAAAGAATAAAGGTGGTTCTACTATTTCTAAAGGGAAGTAAGAATCGCCTCTTTCTAATGGGAGTATCAATAAGTACTGAAGGGATTTGTGGGGAATATCAGGTCAGCAAGGAAGATCTTCACTAAAGAAGGAAGAATGGAGTCCAAGTGAAACACCTCACAGACAGCAGCTAATTCCCATGGAGCTGCTATTATTTATTGCACTAATCCTGAGAGAACTTACATTGCACTTTCATTAAGCTTATTTTCTGTGTGCTTTTAAGAAATAATGATTTGACCATTTGACCAAGGTAACAGAGTCTGTCCCAGAGCAGGGAACTAAATATAGTCTTAATCCTAATTAAACATTGCTGGATTTTTCTCTCTGGGCATCCAAAACCGCAGAATTTTGTGGTGAACTTTAAATAGACACCTGCTTAAAAATAACAAGATGCAAAATGCAACTTGTGAGCTGCAAAAGAGAAAAAACTGTTTGGTAAGTAATAAAAGGGAGATTAATATTAAAGGAAGATAATCTGATGCCAAAAAGGTAGAGAGATTGGGAGTGGGGTGGGGAGGGTGGTAGTTTTTGAGTTTGCTTGTTTTTTCTTCAGTCAGAACATTTGAACAGTATTTGAAAATCATTGCTAATCACCAGCCACAGCTGTGCGAGAATTTGGTTTAGTGTAGTGAAAAAGCAGGTCAGTCTGCCAAACGAAGTCAAATGTGTTGGATCCTCCAAACCTGGATTATACTTACAGTAGTCAAATTGGGAAAAGTGTCTGAAACAATACAAGTCATTACCAGTTACATTTAAAAGAGGAGGGAAAAGGAAGATGCCAAAAACTGAAGGCCAGTCAACCCAAAATCCCTGGTAAAAAATATTCAATCTGTAGATGCATATAAATAAAAGAGGAGGGATAGCAATTGGTGAGACCACAGCTGGATGTGAAGCCAAACTCAAAGCTTTTACAGTGGTTCACTATGAGTGAGAGGATTGTTCAATGGGTAGTAGAGACTGAGTTTTAAATAACTTAAGGACAAAGTCTAATGCAATTCTTCCATTCGTATCAGTTAATGAAAAACAAGATCCTAGATAGATTCTCTGGAACTGATGGTATGTCATATACAAAGAATATTAGATGCCATATGGTGCATCTAATCTGGTTTAAAAGTTTAAAAAAAACCCCCAACAAATACTTCTAGTATTTCCTTTGGTGAAGTAGTAATGTGTTTTGCCAGAATGAATTTTCTTGGTAAGCTAATGCCTTCAATAGTGTCCTGACTCTCAGATATTTCTAGATGCTCAAACTTGGACAAAGTTGCCAACACTTTGGAGGGCAAGGTTAGAATTAAATATTTTTCTCAAAGAATGGAAGAAATTATTACATTTGTTATAATGCCAAAGCACAGCCTGGTGTTTTACAAGTTTGGGGATTCTTTTTTCCTGCAATTTTTAACTTCTCTCATGCACTGAAAACTTATCACAGATGTACTGGCGATGAATGAAGGGCTATGCCAGTACCTTTTAGTGGCGCTGAGATTGTTTCAGATGCCTGGGTCCTGGTAATGTGCCTAAGGCTAAACTGATCACAACTTGTATTTTCTCCTGTGATAGACTGACAGAGGCGACTGAAATTTAAACGTATTTCTCTGTTGTGAAGAACATGGCTTTCTTCCAAGAATTGCTTGGCAATTTTATCAAGAAAATTTGTCACTGTTTAAGAGTTTTAGAGCAGAGCTGTGGCCTTCGGTGGCCAAAGCTCCTCCTTTGGCTGTCCTGTTTTTTTTTCTGTGGTAGGGCCGTAACCTACTGCAGGATGTTAAAATTAAGCACTACTTAATTTCCAGAAGGAGATATAGAGAAAAGAGGGATAGCCTAGAGGAAAGCCACAGAAAGAGTGAAACACTGAAAAGCATGAGACAATGAAGAAAAATTGCATTTTTTCTGTAAGAGAGGATGGAGGCAGGGACACTCAGGATGAGTCCTCCTAGCAACAAATTGGCACATTGGAGGAAAGTAAAAAAACCAGTAGGACCGTAAAGATGGGAGAAGTAATGAAACTTGGTAAAACTTCCTTTCAGTTTGTTGGCCATTTCTGTCTAACCTGTGTTAGCCTTGCTGTCATTTGAGCTTAGTTGTGGGAGTTAAAACTGTGGAATTATTTAATAGACTGGTTGCAGTTTCTCCATTACTGGTGGTCTTAAAGAAAAGATGAGGCCGAGGATGTATTAGGTAGAGCCGAGTCTGTTGGGGGATCTTACCCTGCTCTTTTCGTGATGCAACCTCTACCTGATATGGTGACTTGGAAATAAGTCTTCTGTCTCTGTGGGGAACACTTCACGTCCTTATCTACTGTGTGTAAAAAAATACATGTCTATCAACCCTACACAGGAGTTATCTTCTGGAGCGGCCTAAAGATTACTGCACTGAGATCTGCTGCTGAGGTGGACAGAAAATTTGAAGACTGTTGTTGAAAGTCAGCATTGTATATGGATTGTGGCAGCTGGATATAAAAGTGGCTTCTTATGTGATGATACAGACTTTGTCTGCTAGAAACCTTGCTATAAAAATCTGATTATTTCAATTTGGTTTTGAAGGTGAATTGCTGAATTTTATTTTCCCCGGCATCCCAAGTATCTTTTAGTATCTCTTACAGACTGCAGGGACCACAAAATAAGGTTTCTTTCCCTTAAGCTGTGCAGGTATGTATTAATAATTGTATACATGCATGCCTAAATAATGGCATTGATTTATAAATAATAGTTACAGGTTTGTTTTAATTCTGATCTCTGTTTCTGGATGGCCTTTTTAGAGGATGTAGGACCAAAGAACGTTCAGAATAGTCCTGCACTTGTGTTAATAGGGAACACACAGCACTAACCAGTACAACCTGAAGAATAAGAACTCAAGTATTTTGTTTTCTATGTAACTTGTTTTTATATCTTTGCAAGGAAACAAAAGCACACAGTGTGTTGTTCTTTAGCATTGTTATGGGCTAATTCCAATGAAACGTATCTTTCTCTTTTTTTTTAAATTCCCTATCAGTGCAGCTTTTGAAAAACAGAAAGCTTTTCTGTGTTTTGTTTATGCAGACACAGGATTCAAGTTTATCAGTTTCCTTCCCTTTCATTTAATTGAAAGTTCACAGCACTTGCCCCAGTTCCTTCCAAGAGTCTGGTACAAATCCTTCTGTATTCTGAAGGCATGTCCGAAGTTCTGGAATCACAAACCTTTTAATCCTTTAAACAACAGAAGATTGTTTTGAATCTTGCTTCCGCTTCAGGAGGGCTGGAATTTCTGATACTACAAAAAATGCCCGAACCTGCCTACAGACAGCTGGTGCCTGAAGCATCTCATATGCTTGGCATAGCCATGTGGAGAACTGCTGCCTCGCAAGGGATGGATTGCCAAACTTGCACGTGTTTCTGAGCTGTTCCATGACTCTGATCAACGAAATCCACAAGTATTGGGGAAAATACAGAAATCTCAATAACAGAAGTATTATTCGGGGCTAGTTCAGCCAATAAAACTATATTTAATTAGATTTGAAAGTATACGGTAAAATACCTTAGAAAACTTATTTAATAGAACAGATTGTATCTGTTTGCAGTTCAGGTTGGAGATAAAAGTCTTAAGAAATAAGCACAGGTTTTTTTTCTGTGTAGTGTGAGGCTGTGTGGTTCACTGCAACACTAACTTTTAGGGCTTTTGCTCCCAGAACAAAAAGGTTGTGGCTGTAGAGCTAAGTTTGTGCCAGAACTATTTCTCATTTAACTCTGTGGCAGGAGCTTTAATATCAAATCATGCTTAGCTTTATGTAGGAGCAGAGATGTGATTATCATCTGTCCTTCCACAGCCAGTATAAACTCTGTATTGTTCTGGGTACTCTCCGCTCTGTCCTGGCTCCTTTCACAGATGGGCAGTTGTACGTCTGTGCTGGGTCTGGATCAATCTTGTATTACTGGGTTATCTGATAGCTGGCAGACACTGAATTCACGTTCACAAATCCATGGCCTGGATGTCTGTCTCGTGCCCACTGTTTCGCTGTGGTATTCTGCATCAGAAAAGGGATTTGGGGTTTCAGATACATTTAAGCACTTTGTGCTATGAAGTTCAGTCAATTTAAATTACTTTGTCATGCAGCCAAGCTTTGGTACATGAAGAATTGTACCTGTAGTATTCCCTTTATTGGTAGAATAATGAATTCATGGTTGCTGGCCTTTAGGAAAAGCTTATGTTAGCTTTATGTTCTTTCACTCCTTTGTGACTGCCATACATAGATTAGTAAGGCAATAAAATTAGCACTTTTTTTTTTTAAAAAAAAAGAGACTCGTCCAGCATATCGTAGTGGAAGAAATGCATCATTACAGTTCCATGGTGTGGTGCTCACTCTCATTAGGCTTCTACTTCATGAGTATCTAAAGCTAGAGTTCTTCGTTTAATGCTTGTTTTGGCTTGACTGAGCTTTAAGACTGCAGTCTTACATGTGTTTCTAACAAAAGTAATCCTTGTCTCATAGCTGGATGTATAGGCTTAGGTCAGTAGTTTAGTATGAATGTATACACTACCATAAATCTGGACAGTGAAAATACACGTATAGTGAAATTTTATGATGGTTTTCACTGTAGGACTAAAACATACTGTTTCCTTTCCGGATTTACAGTTCCTTGTTTGGTCTTGTTTAAAAAATGAATGATAATTCATGGAAGATGATGTTTCTACTTTTAATTAGGCAGGGATTCAGATCTACTGTTTGGAGGGGGTGAAAAAAATCAGTAAAAATCTGGAAAGCTACAATCAAAACAGAGAAGTCAGAAGCAAATGGATTAAGGCCTTTTGAGTTGTGTTGGTGTGTTTTTCTTTTTGAGAGGGTTTTTAGACTAACAGCTTGAGCTACATAAACTTGAAATATTTCTCAAGTGTTTGTTTATGTGAATTGCTTTCTAATGAGGTCATAGCTGTTTTCCCGGACACAATGGTATTTCCTCCTCTTACTTT
>JAAGAY010145405.1:0-18440 GCA_011801015.1 Ardeotis arabs | reverse complement strand
AAAAAAGAAAAATGCTTTCACCTTTAAATCCCTTTATTTCTACAATGCAATAAAAACAGGAATGGAACACTGCTTAAACCTCACAAGCAACCTTTGTTTAAAAAAAAAAAAATCAAACCAAAATAATAAGCTTTTCTTTTGGTTGCAGCTAAAACCTGAGTCAGTCAGTGCGCAGCAAGCTGATCAATCTGTCTCAAGACAACAGAAAGTATTTTCTTCCTTCTTAATCAGTTTTTCTTAAGTTACAAGGATGCACCAGCTTGGGAGAATCATTACAGCAACTAAGTGATGAAAGGAAAGAGACTGAAAAAAATCCCTGTCCACTACAAAGGGCAGTCACTAGTATTACTGGTTTGGTGCCTGTCATCCGCCCAGCACTTTACTGGGCTCAGGCTCAGCTAAGAAAGTAAAAAATATTTCCCCATCCAGAAACTTTTGTCTATTCATTAAAAAAAAAAAATAAAATAAATCATCCTTGTTCTCTCATAAAGCTTTTAAGGTGAGGGGCAGATAGGTTTCAGACTCTCCCAAATCTCTAGAGCTGCTGTTTTCCGGGATGGAGATGGCAATGAAGTACTGGCTTCTTACACCCACCCAACACGGGCAGCAGCTAATGGAGTTGAAGAGCTGCCAGCATTAAGGACAAACCCTAGAGATACATCTGACCCATGGAAGAAAACAGAGCCATAAGCAATACCCTGACTCTGTGGCAGAGAGTTACAGCAGCCCAGCCTCAGCTCTGCCCTGGGCTCATGGAGAGAATTTACTCAGCTCAATGGCCCCTAGCTTTGCCCTCTTTCCTCACCTCTGTGGAAAATAAAAGCAATCTCTAATTACCTGAAAAAGATAGTGAGACACATGACTTGAAAACTACCTTTTAAACACAGACTTGAAGGAAAGGGCAAGCTATTAGCAACACAGCTTGAAGACCCAGGTAGAAAATTAGACAATTACACATCTTTCCTGGACAATTGCTCCCAATTTCTGTGGAGCCTAAGTCTGCCAATTAAAAACAAAAACCTTTCTACCTTTATCACTGGCAAGAGATTCCAACCTGGAATGAAAACACTTCTTGATTTCCAGCATTTCTGGCAGGGAAGGTCCAGGACTTCTGCTGCTGTTCAGAGGTTTCTCAAGCCGGCGAACAGAGAACACTCGGGGTTTTACCACTTGCTGCCAGTGTTTTCCAGAACACCGAAGAGCAAGGAAACCAAAGGGGTTCAAACAGGGCTAGCACTGTGGCTTGAGGAAACTCGCTGCTGAGCAGGGGCAGGGAGCACGGAGCATGTGTGGGAACGGCGAAAGACATATAGAAATGGGGAGGAGGCAAACCAGAGCTGGCCCCATCACATTATGGCACAAGGTGACAACTATTTGCAGTCATCCTCTCAGGAGCAGATTGCTTTGAAGTAGATGACTGCAGGGGCAGAAGATACCCTGTATGTACAAACCAATATAAGGAATTTGGGGATTATTTCACCCAGTCAATGAGTGTAATGTGTAGTACCAAGAAGCTCATTAGCATCGTAAAGACCTCAGTGTCCTCCTTTCCCAGAAGCCTGTAGTAAAAGGAGTGATTTCTAATCTAAACACAGCTTTTGACTAGTGCCAACATCATTATTTCCTAATGGTTCACAGCTATGAAATATGTGGCATGTTTCTAAGACATGCACATGAGAGTCAGTCACTGGTTTTACAAAGGGAAGGAAAATTTAAGAAAAATGCAGAAAGGAATAATATAAAATGTACAAGATGAGAGCACAAACATGACATGAGAGGGAGACAGAAAAGAGTACAGAAGGTCAAGTATGGGTGGGAAAGAAGAAACAGGTCCAGAAGATAATTACGGTAAAGGTGAGGGAGCAACATTAGGATCAGGAAACCCACAAATCTACTTACCAGATAAAGAATAAAGAAAATGGAGTCATACCAAGAAAATTAAAAGGCTTTTAAAAGTAACTGCCAAGCTACATTCATCAAATATAAGACACAATCTACAAGTATTTGTCAAATTTATTCAACAAGTATTATTTGCTGTCATAGCTGGCCCAGTACTCTCCAGCAAACATACTATTCAACAAATATCAAGGAAATTAATTCAGTAATCTGTCTAGCTACTATTTTTCTAGTTATATCATCCATTCCAAAAGTAAGCTGCACTGTTGTTAAAATTTGTTAACTGGAATGAGTGTTATTTGTGGCGAGGAGAGTTTGTCCCTTGATAGCTGACGTACATACAGGTCCTATCTATAGGAATAAGAACAGAAGGCACTACAATTAACTACCATAACCAGCAAACAGTATATAACCTGTTTTTTCTTTCTTTATGCTTTGCAGGCATAGCTAATTTTCCTCTAGTGTAGCAGGACCAGGCCTTTGCCTAGTAAGTGTCAACTTTTGACACTCAGATTACCATAGTTAAACTCCTTTGGTGCTAAATTCAAAGTTGCAGTTACCAGCAGGTAATTTACCTCTCATCTGTTTAAATACATCCATGCTTTGTCAGATTAACCTTGTCCCTGTTATTGGAAGGGCATGTGAGGATGTAATTTTCACCTCAGTATGTATTCAAATCAATTATCAGCACTGTTAAAGGCCAACATTTTTTCTCCCTCATATCATGTTTTTCACTCAAAAATATATTCCAAACTAAGTATGTTTTAGAAACTGAAAAGATATATTAAAATGTATTTTAGATACAAAATAAACTATCAAATATTAGGAAAACATCACATTTAATGCTCTACAGGTGACCTTAATTTAGACTCCTGGTATACATATGTTACAATACAATCTTTAATAATGCAATTGCACAGGAAGTTTCCACGTGACCCTTCCTTCCTTCAATCAGTGCACAAGGTGGATGGTGCTCTGGGACTGAATTAGCTATTCAATACTTCTTTTTATCCTCATCATCCAATGTGTAGTCTCACCTTATTTACTGCATAATCCTGCTCTGAATACCTAAATATTAATGTCCTCATGGGCTTTTATGTGGCACTCAACTACAGTATCTGATGTTTCACAAATATTAATGAATTTGTCTTCCAGCCCTGTGAGAAAGACTAACAATACCTTCCTCACTTTGCAGTTGGAGAAAGGGGAACAAATGCCATGAGAATTGCTTGCAACCACAGAGAGAAGACAGGAGCAGAGACAAGTTTAGAGCTGCAGGTCCCCAGACTCCCAAAGTCAGCCCTCACTCTGCCAGGCTGCATCATCTTTCTGGCAGAGGTGTCAAGGACTCACTAACTCCACTTATCACAGTCACAGCTGCTTGTCCTCTCTATCCACCCAGGGCAGGCACTCATGGCTGAAATCAGTCCAGGGAACATGCTGCCCAACTCAGCCTTTCCCATATCTCTGAGTGCCTCACTTAAAAGCACCTGCTTGACTCCAGCTTTCCTATTTTGTTGTGTTAGGTGGAATTACAGTCCAAAACTACTGAGAGAAGATCTGGGAGAGCCATCTATCACTAAACAGTAATAAATCTCAAGAGCCTTCCATTTGCGATAACAGGTTCACTGAAGTGTCTGATTCTGGATCCGGATCCTCAGTGCCTCCTGCTTCCCATAATGAAAGTCACAATGCTAATTCTCCACCTGCTGCCTGGCAGAATTAGAAATGGATTCCCATAGCTTCTTCACAACTGGTACCTCCATACAAATACAGCTGAGGGCAAGGAGAGAGAAAGTGCACATAGGTATATTCGGGGAACTGAAGAGGTAGGTGAGGAAATCCACAAGTCACATGTGCAAATTGAGAATTGAAGTTATCTACATGGTTAGTTTTGTCTTTTTGTTAGTCAGAAAGCTGTTGTTGCAAAAACAAAGCATAAAAACTATTACACAAGTTTCCAACGATCAACCCAATGTCATAGCCACTTCTATATTTTTAAAGATTTTTTTTGTTTCCCCTCAAAATGCTCTTACGAAGTCCTATTGAACATGTTTGTTTACGCAAAAGCATAGATATCCATGCATATTTAACCCTAACTCTGAGTAGTTCAGACTAATTTTAAACTTTGCAGGACAGATACTCAACATAAAACTCTTCTGGCTTCCCTACTATAGCACCATGAAGTAAATACAAAATAAGTTTAACTACCCAGATGAGGTCTTTGAAGCTGCAAAAAGCATTTATCTGTCACTCCAAGTGTTTATTTTTCAGGGGTAAAAAAGGCAAGAAAGCTGGGATATATATTGACTTTGGTGACCTTGACAGCTACCAAGGTGACTTTTCAGAGAGGACAATATGTCCAAATGACAAATAAAATATTGCTGACCACCTCAAATGCATCCCAATGACCAGAGCACCCTAAAAGGTCTAAAGAGACTACCCTGAATCTCACACCAAGCACACAGACGCTCCCACATGCTCAGAGACCATATGTGCGTTTCATAAAAGAAATGCATTAAACACAGTAAAGATCCCTGGGGAAACAAACAAACCTCAACACAGAGGGCTAAAGCTACGGATTCTTTCCCTGGTAAAAGCCTCACTGACTTCTACACTCTCAAGTTTACTGACTCACACAGGGCAGAATGAAATCTCGAGAATTAGTTCCTCTGATAAACAGCTCAGCTTTCCATCAATCTGACATGAAGTGCAATCTCTGCTCTAAAAAGCCAAAATGCTATGTGATGGAGAGAAAGGAGGAGGAGATGCATCACCCAAGTACTGATAGCTGGAGACATTTTTCTAGCAGAGACTCAGAGAAGGTATTATATCTTCACAGGGTGCTGAAAAGTGTTGCTTTCAGTAACCATAGAGGCTTCCACAGTATTTTTGTCCCCCAGGGAAACTTGATGCATGCATAACCATTTTTGTGGAAAGGCATGCCTGTGAGTAGCACTGCTGACATTGCTAATGGGTTTCTTTTCCCCTCCATGCCCTAACAGACATATTTTAGCTGCCCTCCCATAGTAGCACAGGTGGGAGGGTCACTTGATATCTCTGAATCAGCATGCAGCACCCCAGGCAGCAGGGCCAAATTATGCTCAGAAGCACAAGTGAACTGCAGAAGTATCATGCAGCAGAGCTGGGCTTCAAAACCAGATCAAACCACATGACATGATCAGCACCAAAACTTTCAGCAGCCTCAGTAGGTACCAGATCAGACCTGAAGCATTTTCTTCCTCCCTTTCACTTTAGAGCATCCCAAGGCCTGACCTTGGGGTCCTTCAACCCCTTAACTTGCAGCTGTATGGTGGTTGGTTGTTTGTTTGTTTGTTTTACAGTAACATCAGCAATGAAGTTTGAGAGACCCAAATATTTTGTTTCCTCTAGGAATGTTTTCTACCTAAACAGCTTGGGTAATTAGAAAGCATTTTTCCCCCCCAGCAAAGTATAAAATTTCTCTCGTTTCCCTACTAATCTCCATCTACTAGATTTAATGTATTTCCAGGTTAGTTCTCATATAGCTCTAACACTTTCTACCCCACTTGCTTAGGAAATTCAGCCAGCTTGCTCATGCTGCTTTATAGCTGGCTGTGGTCATTCATTCCCAGCTGAACTGTGCGTTCAAGATAAACACAAGATAGGTGCTCTGCTTTAAAGCCCAGAGTCACTCACAAAAATCCACTAATCCTGCTAGACTGTCCTTTCAAACCAAGTATGCTGCAGCAGAGCTCCACCAGCAGCACTCCATCCTCCTCTACTCCCACTTCCACGGAGGTAGAGCCTCCTCTAACCCCAGTATTCTTTTTTTTTTTTTTTTTTTATTAAGACAAAACAAAGTGTTGTCATATAGATGAGGCTGTTTGACATATCCCCTCCTGTTGCCATATACACAGCTACCCCCTCACTCATCCACTCCCCCATCCCTGCTATCCCAGCCGAGGTGCAGGGCACTCAGGCTTCTCTCCTCTCCCACGAGGAAGGTGCTAGCAGCTCCTGTGTTCCTCCCTACTGTCTTGAGGCAAGGCATTCAGTCTTCTTTTCCTTCTCCATCAGAAAAAAAAAAGATGCCAAGCAGGCAACCACCTTTCAACTTTTCTACTACCACACACAAGCAAACAAAAAAATTACTTGTTAACCATGTTTTTATATGGGGTGGAGAAAACAGTATCAGTTACAGATGACCCAAGCACATCAACCATCAGATTTCACAACACTGAAATGCCATATTAGCTTGTTAGTTGGGATTTTATTTTGGTTTTTTCCTCACGGAACAGAAAAAAAAGTTTGCTAGCGATTGCCCATGTTAAAATGTTAGAATTTTTATTCCTTTCAGCAAACAGACAACTATTTCTCTCCTTGGAAAGTTTCTAATTAAAAGCTAGGTTTCTCTCTCTTTCCCTTTCGAAAGTACCATAAATTATAAATAACTGACTAGTCTTTCACTGCCTCTAACACACACAACCTAATATATTTTCTCCAGTTTTTCCAACTTTGCTGTCAGAAAGACTGTTTATATTTGGGTTAGGAGGAGACAGGCTGCTCAAGAAGTCTGATGAAACCCCAAGATTGAAAATGTTGTGTCCCTTACCTACAGGAAGTACAGTATGAAGGCAGCTGCAATGCAATCAAAGTCACTACACAGTATGGGCTCCTTCAAATGACTTTCCCCATGATGTTGTACCGTTTCTTTGAGCACAAGGTAATGCAGTGTTCATGCTAGGTTAGTCTTGGGCCTCTCTGAAGCAGATACTGTGAATCATTTCAGACTATGTTGAATTGAATGTAGTATTTTCAATATGGTGTTTACAGTTTTCCAGTGAAGGTAAAGCTGAGATGGCCAATGCATTTTACTGAGTAGTACATTAGATTCCCCTAGAACTATGCTATGGATACAAAAGAGGTGGTTAACTACACTGTGGTCATTAAGAAGCTGTTTTTATATTGCACCAAGCATCCCATCACCAGGGACTGTAACTAAAGGGTTCAGCCCCTTATTTTAAAAAAAAAAAAAAAAAAAAAAAGAAAAAAGAAAAAAAAAAAAAAAAAGGTACAGCATCATCAGGGTTTGGATCCTGAAACTACTGTTACCACTATGAGAAATCTTACCGGTACGCGCTAGAATGAGGTTGTTGCTTACAGCAGGCTGTCCACCAGCCCTACACCATCCTCGTATCAGAGCAAATTGGTAGGGGTATGTGAATGAGCTACAGCCTTTATCATTGGACTCAAACCAAGCAGCAGCAACTGTATGTAGATGTGTGTTGACAGAAATGACTGGTCAGTGGGTGTTCGGTGAGGAAAGGCACTCATAACTGCAGATGGCTCATCTTACACCTCCTCACTGTGCAACACCAAACTGACAGTCTCACGAGAACAATCTCACTCAGGGGATTTCGGCACCTCTATATCCTGCAGTGATCAGAATAACAAGCAGGGCAGGCAGAGGAGCCTTGGAAGTCACATCCCCTCTAGTGTTTCAGCCTCCTCAGGACTCCTCACATCCATCCACAGGCCCACAGCCCACTTCCAAGCCTTTTTCCTGACACTGCGCTGAAGAATGCTCTATACTGCCCTGCCTGCCTCCTCTGGGCTCATGTCTGAGGCATTCACATTCCCCCATATCCTCCATTGCGCCTTGATGGTAAGACGTGAGTTTGCAGTCTCCTTTGTGATACCAGCAGCCCTAAGTTCCCTGTCCACATAACCTCCTTCAGTGCTCACACCCAGACTTGTGTATATTTCCCCTATGCACCATAACAGGGGATCAACAAACTTTTTAATCAAAGACTTGGAACCCACCATTTGGGGCAAGAGAGATTCCCTTTCCCTCTGTTTTACATCCCCCATTCCCTTCTTCCTCATGCTGTCCTTCCCATGCCACCCTACTAAGTCTACTCATGTAGCAGGTTCTCCCCACCCATGGCCTCCACACCAGGCTTCCCCCTTTACTCGTCCTTCTCTGGGGAGAAGTTGCTCAAAAAATCCTGACATATGAAAACAATAGTGACTTTGTTGGGCTGGGGAGGGGCTTACATTCAACAAACTCTTTATGTTGTTTAAAAATATGTTAGGAATTATATGGAGAGTAGTTGTAACAGCTATAATAGTTGCATGTTGTCAGTGCTCAGATCCCAGTCAGGGATGGGACCTAAAGCCTTGATTTGGTAAGTATCATTGCTTTCATTTAACAGATGGCAAAACTTAAGCTACAACTTGACTGAATTTCAGTGGTTTTTAAAAGAGACAGAAAAAACACAACTCATTTCTTTTTTAATCCACAGTTTGTGGGGTTTTTTTATATCCCCTTCTTACAAGTATAGGTTTGTCCCTATATAAGATGTTAACCCTATCATAGAAGTGAATGTACTACTATCAGAAAAATCTGAGAAAGAGTTACAATTCCCATCGTCTCTCCGCCTGTCTCACTAGCACCCAGAGACAAGATGTTCCCTGCCTTCAGACATGCTCCTCACTTTGCTTTAGTTAAAAGTCAGGTTATCTCAGCTCCCCAGACTACAACCATTCAAGTTAACTGGTTGTTTTAGTTGAAACTGCCCTCAAACTCAAACTGCCTTGCCAGAGCTGGTAGCAAAGCCCTCTTGCACCATCCCTTCTATAGTCAAAGACTCCAAGCTGTCTTTTTGGCACTGCCCTTTTTCCAAACTGAGCAAACTTTTGGTCTTAGTAGAAGTAACAGCCACCTAGCACCACACCAGCCTTTGAGGTGATCAGATCTTGAATTCACTCTAAAGGTTTTTATTTCTACTCTGTCTGTCCCCATTTCTCCTCTTCATGACAAGGATTTTTAGGGGCCAAGTTGTTCTGACAATACATCAGTTCCCAGCCATAGGAAGCTGCAACAACCTCTGACTTTTCTCCTGAAGATCTACTTTTTGTACACTTTGCTCATCTATTCAGGCCATTGACTTACCTCCCTTATCTTCAATCTATAATTAGCAGAGATTAACAGAGCTGATTTTTTTAGAGGAAATAAAGCAAGGGAATAAACAAAAGGGATCAGGGATGACTTGAAGGGTAGGGGGAAAAAAAAAAGGTAAAGAATCAGAACAGTCTCCCTCTTGAGAAGGTCATCTCAAGGAGTAGAAAGAGCAAAATCGATGAATTTTGGCTCAACGGTGATGGAAGTCAATCCATCAGGCAAAGCGATGGCAGTCAGTCAGGCTCTCAGACACCACCTGTCCCTGACAGCAAAATGTCACATTTCTGAATTCATTTCCATAGCAAGATAGCACTCCCCCTGGGGCAGCGCTTAGCAGTTTCACAGCTGTGAGAGCAACCTACTGAACAGGGACAGAGAAGGCAGCTCTTCTCCAGCAACTGAGGCAGCCAGTATCTCAAAGGAATCAAGGTATGGACCACATCCAGAGTCACACTTTTTCAAGCATTTGCTTCCTTTATGCTGGGGTCTCTAAGCCAAGGTTCGCTAAAAGAACACCCCAATTTCCCATTTTTGTATCACTAACCAGAGCAAAATGTTGCATCTGTATCTCTCTCACCCCAGAGTTTAACTTCCCCAGCTGCATCAAATCCCTCACAGATGAAGGTGACAGCATTGACCTCAACTAGCTACATTAAAGTAAAAATTTAGCCCATATTCACTGTAATTCTACCTGTCTTTGTTATAGCAGAGTCTTGTCATGATAGGGATGATTCCCTTCAGCTTGTCCAGAGAGCACACTTTCAGAGATTATCATTCATCACAGAACCTAGCAGCGACAAATTTCCTTGAAGTTCTTCACTCATCCATACATAAGTGCTCAAGCACTTATCTTCCCAGTACAAGAGGAAGAATGTTGTGTTCTTCTCTTCCCTTTTACCTTCCATCTGTCATTGCAGTATCATCAGGGTGGATTTAAATATACGACAGCATCATCAGAATGTCCAGAACTGGCAAGCTTCTTGCACAGAAATACTTTCAGGAGCTTTATTTCAGATGTTTTTAATCGGCAGTGCAATAGGCTGGACTGAGGTATAGGAAAGCAGATACTCCCATTGCATCCTGAACTTCAATTTTGTCCATTTAGGCACATGTTAGATTATTAGAGACAGTTTGCAAGTTTAAAATTAAATTCATGACAGAGTTTTGCTTTAGCACAGCACTTGGCCCAAATTTTAAAAATACTTCACACTTCTCTACTTCTTTAAAGGGATAATTCCAACATTTAGGTTCTTCTGACATCCTCAGAAATCATCATTTACCAGCTGTCTGACACTACAGGTTGTCTAGTTCCATCAGCCCCCAAGTTCATAGTCATGAGTTAGTGAAAAAAATGACAAAGAGGTGGAGCAGTGATGTCAGTCAACTCCCAGTGCAGGAGATTATTGCCAGTAGAAGAGGATTTAAGTGAAGATACTTAGCACTAAATCTTTCAAAACAGGCACACACATTCCTCCTGCTGACTCTGCTATAGGATGTCCAAAAAGGGACAAATGAACTGATGGGAGGGTGACAACCTTAGCTTTGTCAGAACTGGTTTGACTGGTGTCACACTCTGCTAGTGGTAAATGTGCACAGTGACAGGCTGGCTGGATAAAGTTTTGGCCCTGAAGTTCCTTAAGCAGGACTGACAAACTGGAGAGGGGAGCCCATCTGCACAAGAGCTCCAGGATCACCCCCCAAAAAAATCAGATACATCCCAGGGGAGAGACACCTGGCTAAATGGTGTGCTCACACTCCAGTGGCATAACTACTCTGAAACACAGAATAACAGTACAAGGACACTTGGTCAGAGGTGCATGGTTCAGCATGAAACTTAATTCTCAGCCTTCAGATTCTTAATTTTTCACATATATAGAGAGAGTGAGTTAGAGAGATAGCTATTACAAAATTCTAATTTCATGGCAAGCTCTACCTTGTCTCACTCAGTGTCCTCATTTCAGAAATTGTACAAAAACATACAGACACAGCTCATGGTTTTGCAAGCATTTTAATGCTTTGGTAAAAGGTCTTCGATGACAAATATTACTAACTACCTTCACAGAAGTAGATACACAAATAAATCAGACTGCTTATAGTGTGAGACAATGTTTAGCGGATTCTTAATCTTTAAACTTATATTGCTAATCTACTTAGAATATACTTACATGCATTTCAAGTTTTTTGTATTTTTCTTTTTTAAGTCTTCTTTAAAATTAATATATATTAATTTGGAATTCACAGTCACTGTATGGATTAACCCAGTTGGTGGAATAATTGTAAGGCACTTTGTCTTAATTACAGTACCATGACACAGAGCAGTTAAATATCCATATAATTTTATATTGTTGCCCTGAAGGCCCTTACTTGAAGTCAACCTTTTCTTTTCTTTTCCTATTTTTTAAGCGAGACTTAATTTATAAAATGTTAAGAAAGTAGGGAAAATTACTTCACCCTAGTTCCTTTATATTTTTTCTCCTCCTTTTATTCTCACTTTTGAAGATTAATATAAATGAGTATAGAAAAGTGTCTCTCTAGTTAATTATGCTTTAGGGAACTTTGTTCTTTCCTCCCTCCCCCAAATTCTATTTTAAGGCCCAGTCTCATTCTCTCGTTCATTAAGAAACATTAGGAAACAGCCGACTGTAACATATAGCAGCCGATTCTTCCTTTCAAGCACGTCCCCAGCTCACCCTCTTTGCCTTGTATAACTCAAAAGACAATTCAAGTTGAAATAGGTCTCTTGGAAGATAAAACTGAGGGGTACCTATTTTTTGTTTGATTTTCCTTGACTGTCAGGTGAAATTTGAGCATGATACTCGCTATCTTTGCCTCCTCACATAAAAAAAGTAAAAACCAATCTACATCTCCAGCAACAGTTTTCCCTGTGATTCTTCTCCCCTGTAACCCTAGTCCAGAAATTTATTCTGAAGCAAGAGTCCAGCCTGACATCAGTAGCAGAGCCAAGCTCCACTTTTTAAATGGACCCTTGAGCTCACAACACTTTATACACAGATTCAGGAGGGAGTCCCTAATCAGATAGTATCATCAGTTCCAAGCAATTGACAAATCAGAGTTCACATCCCTTTCTTCTTCTAGCACCTTCACAATCCTTCTGTGGTTGCACGTCTCCACCTTTGACAATAATACAGGTTTGGATAGGAAGAAACCCCCATCTTACCAGAGAACACTTCTGCCACTCCGTGTGAGAAAAAGTGCTTGCAAAGGCAAAAGCAAAGAAACCATATAAACTATTAAAAGACCATTCTATGATTCTATAATATAACATCATAGTAGCTCAAAGGAGTTTCTGTCCCAACACTACTGAAGAGCAGAGTTATAGACAGACTGGGAGGCCATTGTTTCTGGCCATTGCTTCCTCATGTCGGAATACTTTGGACCAGTTAATACTGTGGCCAGAAATCTCTGCCTCTGCTGGCTGATGTGACAACTTCATACTTTTTTCTACAGCACAAAGCCACAAAACAGTGCTGATGGCACAACCAGTGGATCAGGATGGCATGACGTGAAGGCAGAAACAGGCAGTGGCAATGGGAATAACTTTAATTAGTATTGCAGCCAGATATAGTAAATTAGTCTTTGTTCTGTCTGCTAGCATAGCTGGGTAAAGTATCTTTGTTGTCTGAGATAAGTTTTAAATAATGTGATTTTTTTTTTTTTAAAAGGTTCATAGATTTAACTATATTTTATGTTTTTATTTTGCAAAATGCATTAATGGGTTTGAGGCTTTGAGGTTTTTTTTTTTTTCACTTCACTTCTCTGTATTTTACATCTTAAAAAAAGGGTCAGAACTGAAGGGTCAGAAATCTAAGAATCTAAAATCTAATATTTTCTCTGACTCAAGGAAAACATTTTTGTTTTTATTTTATTTTTTAAAAGTACTGTTTACCCAAGGAAGAGTATAAGATTAAAAAAAAAAAAAACACAGAAGGGATTTTTTTTATATATAAATACATCATTCTTTGTGACTAAGTATAAAAAATTGGTTAGGCCATTGACCAGATGTGTCAGGAATAGAGATTTGCTCTGGGTAATGGTTAATGCTGTTAATACAGCAATAAAGAGTTGTTTTCTCTGAGCACTGAGCCAGCAGAACAAAGCTATCTCCAGAGTCACAAACACATTTTCTGTGCTTGTGCTGATTTTTCCTGTCCATTTCTCCACTCCAGGCTTTCCGTCTGCAAACTCTTTGTGCTCTCTCCATAGTTCTTTAGAATTATTGTGGAAAATCAAATAAGCCACATACACACACACTTCCATGCCTGGCTTCACAGTCTTCTGTCAGTTTATTATAGAGTGGCATTTCTCTGTGACATTGGATGACATGAAAGACAGAAGGGCAATTTACTAAAACAAATAGTCCAGCAATTGATCTGCAGAAGCTGTTAAACTCCTAAGCCAGGAAGAGCCTCAGTGAGTTATCAGCCCATCAAACACTGCAGATGCAAGCCACTGCTTCTATCTGCAACGCGGATCTGTCAAGGTAAGACACAAGTCTTGCTAAGTCAGAGGCAAAGCTCCCAGTGACCTCCTTACTGAGGAAGGAGAGAAACTGAGCTCTCGAGACTCAAAGAGACAAAGCTAAAGAACAGATAGGGACTCCCAAGTTCTTACAGCCACAATGAGAGAAAGAGTGGCCACCACCAGGTGGAGGATATTGCACACCAGTGTCATCATCTAAGTCAAACCCTACTAGTCTTGGGCTCCAGCTGTATCTCCAATCACAGGCAGAGCACTCTACACAGTGATAGTTTCTAGCAGCAACAAGTGACTTCACAGCATCGGCATTGAAAGCAGGAATATGGTTTAAAGGAAGATCTTGTCCATTTTTAAATTCTTAAGACCAGTGAGTTTTCCTTCCTAAGATACTATGCTGTTTAAAATAGAAAGGTTTTGGTTGGTTGTTTCTTTTAATCAGCATAGATAGAAATGTATTTCTTTAAAAAGTTGCATGTGCCCAGCCAAGACCTTAATTTAAAAAATAAAATTATTTAGAAGATGAATATTTTTCTATATCTACAGAAGAATTCAGCTTTCTTAGGAGGTGGTTCAGCACTTTTTTTTCTTTAATGGATTATTAAGATCATTAACATTCCAAGTGACTATTTTAAAGCACTATTAGTCTACATTATGTGGTAGAATTAGAGAGAGGTATATTAAAACCAAGGTTTGCCTTATTTCCTTTAATTCTCTAAGGTAAACTCAAATACCAAGATATAGAAGGCACTTGTATCAGACTGCTTCAGTGAAGCAAGGAAAAGCGAAGGAGGGAAGAAGCTTTAAAACTTTTTTCTAGACTCCTGTATATTTCTTCCATTCTGTCAATTCTGCAGAGGGAATACCCTCTTATTTTTCTTCCCACTAGCAACAGCTACAATGAGTCATAGTGCATGCCTACTCCAAGCCAGCACTTTTGTCTCTTGCCTACCACCATTTTCAGAGATTTATTCAGTGCCACCTTGGCCCACCTTTTGCCCATGTAAAGAGACAGAAGCTAGCTACAATGAGTAATAATTTTGGTACTGAGCAAAATAAAAGGAATTAAAATGCTTGGATATTGCACAGAATTCTGCTACTATATTATTTCAACTGGCCATTCCCCTGCCATCCTAAGTCTTCAAGAAGTAAATAAGCAAAAGACTGCATTTACCTGTCAGGTTCCAGCCTCAAATACTTCAGGAGCTCTACAAACTACACTGAGAGAGGTAAACTCCGGAAAGTTAAAAAATTATAACAATAATTTGCAACTCACTGTATGTTATAGAGGTACTCATTCTTCTGAGGATTTTTGAGTAAGACTTCAGCCACTAAGATACTTAAGTCTTGCCTGTGTGAATTGCACAGGGACACTTACAGCCAAAGGGAAAACCCGAGTAACTTGAGATATCAAGATATTCACCCTAATTAGAAGCATCCAAGATGGGTCATATGAATTACTCTGCAAACATTCCTTTCTCCTTGTTTACAGTAGAGACCTCCCACAGCCAAGGTGTCAATCTTTGGTCATCTAAAAGTCCATGACTCAATGTGGGCCTCAGGAAAGCTATCTACTCTCTGCTGGTTTAAATAACCTATCCTTCATCCTTCTGACATAGTTGAACATTGTTCAACTAAAGAATTATATTCTATTACAAACTTAATAAACACTTTAGTACAGCAGTTGCCTGCCATATTTTACAGACTTTCTTAAGTAAGCCAGTAGTAAATACCTACAGCTCAGCTCCGGGCGTCTCATCTGGATTACAGAACGAGAATTGTTTTACTGCAGTGAGAGTCATGGTTTAGAAAATCAAGATCAGCATGAAAGTTCTTCCTCTGATCACTAAAAAAAAAAAATACAATTCAGTGAAAAATGGAAAGCTGGTAGCCCTTACACTTCCAATATTCTGCTAGACTTGTGCCTTTCATTCTTCATTTCAGAGAAAAACATCTCTTCTTCTACGTACCAGAACAGATAACTTTTTTCCCTTTGCATCCTTCCTTTCTCAAGAAAATCCTCAATTTACAGCTTATCCCTGTCCTCATGGACGTGTGAGTGAGAAGCACAGCTGAGTATGGGAAGGAGTTTAACCAGGAAACTAGAGAAATCAATCTCTGGATAGATATGGTTTCCATATGATTACAAAACCGTCCAGTCAGAAGGAGTTTATATATCACACATGGGGAGGCCATTACTGTCACAGAGAGTACATGAGGGAATTCTCATGCTAGAACAGGATCATCATTGCTTCCCACGACTTATCATCAAGAGCTTCAGGAAAGCGTTGAAATGAGCTCTCTTGGGTCCTATTTCAGCACAGCACTAAAATACAGTAACTTAAGCTTTTGAATTGCTATATTTGGGCTTCTAGATCAGTATCAGTCTCTACTGCAAATATTTGAAGTGATTTGCAATGAGAGCGACTTACTTCTTTGTGACACAAGCTTTGAACCATGTTATCTTCTTTAAATCTTTTCCACAACTTAGATTAGCAAATAGCATCAAGGATAGAGAAGCTGCAAAAGCCAGCATTAGAGCTAAAGGTGATCCAGCCAATGTGGATAAATCAATCTGGAAACAAAGAATGTCATTCAGCCCAAATAAGTATTGTCCAAAGATGGAGAATGACTATCTCAGTACATCAGCTCTCTAGAAAGGGATCTGTGAGGATTACAGCATGCCACAAGCTGAAGTGGCCAGCGTTCATTGTGCTCCTGAAAAAAAAAGAATTCATTCAGCTGGACTTGCAAACAGAAAAACAATCTTTCTAGTTCAGTGCTAAAAAGGCTTCTTCTGTGTTTTGGTACCATATTTCAACAAGGTGAAGACAGTTCACAGGAGAAGAAAAAAAGGATCAGTAAGCCACAAAGCCTGCCCTCTAAGGAAAATCCATAAGAGCTGGAGCTGTCCAGCATCAGGAAGAGAGGGCTGAAAGGTAATAGCTTTCAGGCAGATTAAAGATTGCTCCAAAGAAGAGGAAGAAAAAATATTTTCCTAATTTCTATTGTCAATGAACAATGATAGTTTTCATCAACCTGAATCTCTCTTGCTGTCAAATTCAGAACACTCTTTCCAGCAGTAGGGAGAGGAAATCATTGAAGAGGTTGCCTGGGGACATTGATAGAACCACCACTGGAGGGGTTTTTGACAACAAGCCTGACAAAGAAACATCATTAAAGAAGATTCAGGCATAGCTGATCTGCCTCAAGGGCAGAAGCATGAAATAGGGAATTTTTCAAGGTCTTTTTAAGGTTGTCACCTTCTAAATACAAAACACATGGACACATAATGAGTAGAAACAGCTGCAATGTAACAATTAATTTGCTAACGCTGGTACCAGATCAACATCATCCATAGTTTTCAGCAAGCTGTTCAAATCCCAGGCAAAACTGTACATTGTTAAAGCTCCTGACACTGGCCCCAGGTTCCCTGGCTAGCCCACATACTGCCTGGGCCATAGCTGTTGAAGGTTCAGGGCAGAAAAATCTTAGAAATTATTTGCACTAGGGTCATGCAGGCCTGCATTTTCTAATCTTGGAGAGGCCTGTATGTAAGATGATAATTATTCATACCCCTCCAGGCACACTGTGTATAAAACAAGCATAGCACACATACCATTACAGGTATCACACAGGAATTAAGCCAGGCTCTTCCGTTTTCCTAAAGCAATCTTAGAAACCTGGGGAATGCAAAGAAACAAGCAACTCCGGGAGCTTAACAAATGAACAGGATCAAGCTTTCAAAATGTCAGTATTATTCAAGGATTTATTTGCCATTGATGCAGATTCCTGGTGGACAGTCTGCTGCCACTTTGAAAATAATAAGTAACTATTATTAATTGATCATGGAGCACGAACAATTTACTTGGTGGTTCCTTGTTTTTAATTTAGCAGCATACATGAATTCGGAAGCAACGCTAAAGCAAGGAGCTACTCAGGACAAAGGAGTACAGGAGTATCTCAAACAAGGTTTCAGAAACAGTCTCGTAAGGGAAAGCTATCTTGGCTGTTTTGTTTTGTTTCTATGTACATACATTACTGAATTTACTACTTTTGGGGAAAATGCAAGGGTCAGCACACCTTCTGAATTGCAGCATCTTCACCTCTCCAGTCAGTATGGTCTTCTATTTCATGTGAGTCTGCAGTGCTCTATGAAAAAGAAGAGGTTAACTCTGTCCAAGTTAAACACAAAGGGCAGACATTAGGATCAGTGGCTAGCAGCCAGTGGTTAATAGCCATAGTCCTCAGCAAGATGGTCAGCAAAACGGAAGGTGAATGCCTTTACCAAGAATGGTACAGCCAATCCCCTTAAGTGTTTCCCCCTCTCTCTCTTGCATGAGGAAGTAACACCTTGATGACAGGAGAGAGAATAAGATTTTCCAGATACTTCACACAGGAGGTGAAAGTGAAAACATTAACACATGAAAAAAACCTTAAAATTATTTACAGAATATCTCTGTTGAAGATTTTTAAGGGCTGAGATCTCGTATCACTGATGGAGCAATGTGTCAAGCTGATGGTTAAAGAACAGCAAAAACAAGCAAACAAAACAGTTATCTTAAGTTCATCTAGTGCTATCCAACCTCCATTTTCAATCAGGAGCAACAAGTCCAGCTCACATTACAGCCATCTCTTCTCTTATACACAATGAAGAAGAGAAAGTAATAGGTCAGGAGCCCAGGACTGTCCCCCTGGGGGCTCTGCAAGAACAAGGTACAAGACTTCACCTTTCACTGTAGAAAACTCAGGATTTTTTTAACACAAAGCTATAAAATGTTAATGCTTTAAAAAAGCCAATAAATCTAGACAAAAAGCAGAAAGAACTTAAAGCCAGGAATTTTGAGGCTAGAAATCCTCCTGCAGGTGATAGATGAACTGACAAGGAGGGGTGCCATGCTTGACCTTGTGCTCACCAACAGGGAGGGGCTGGTGGGGGATGTGAAACTGAAGGATAGCCTTGGCTGCAGCGACCACGACGCGGTGGAGTTCAAGATCCATGGGGCAGCGAGGAAACTACACGGCAAGCTCTCAGCCCTAGACTTCAAGAAGGCGGACTTCGGCCTCTTCAGGGACCTGATGGGCAAAGTGCCATGGGAGGCGG
>JAAGAY010145404.1:0-29068 GCA_011801015.1 Ardeotis arabs | reverse complement strand
TCTGTAGTTTTGCTTCCTACTCTCAGTGAATTAACATCCCAATATTATCTGCTTTACCCAAGATTCTGCTGAATCTTCCTCAAGTTTTTAGGGAAAAAAAAAAAAAAAAAAAGAACAAAAAAGAAAAAATCTATTATATAATCTTAAACTTCTCTAGTTTTACAAATAAAAATTTTTCACATGACGTCACGCGGGAAAGCAGAAATTTGGCCTTTCCCTTTATAATCTGCAATATCTTTCTGTCCACTACTAAATTTACACTTTTTCCACTGTCTGCTAGATTTCAAACCAAAGAAAGATTGCTACTACTCAATGCAGATATGCTCAGCAAACTCCTCTCAGTTTCATTTATGAGTGTGTTCCAGTATCTTCTCCCTGACACATCTCTGGCTTTTCGTTTTGCCTCCTAGCACATACAGAAACCTTTTCTATCATCCCTTCTGGAACATTTGCTGACTTAAAACCCTGTCTCAGTCACCCCTCTTCCTCCAGCTTAACGCTCTAGAGAATTCAGCAAGTACTAAAGACACAGTGGAAAAAAAGCAATGAATTGTAAAACCGTAAACTTTAAAATACACATATTAAGACAAAAGCTATTGCTGACAAACAAAAACTTCATTTTTCATGTTTTTTTCCATATCGTTATAATATAAGCTGTGACAGCAAAATATGTTCAACTTCACAAGAAAATACAACTCCAGTAATTGGCTATTGGCCACATGATTCCACCACCTTGTTTTCACTTTAAAATATTTGCTCTAAAAAGTTTCATAATAAGAAAAACAGGCTATTTAGAAAAAAGAACAAAGACTTAAGGCAGTTACTTTTTTTTTTTTCTCTCTGTAATGACATTTTCACACAAATAAAAAGCTTTACAAATACTCGTTCCTCTGGTGCATACCTTTATGAGCAAAAGCTAACTAAAAAGCTAGATTTTATACTATTGTACAAGGTGTGCTTTGTATCTGTATAAAGAGTAACACTAAAAGTGTTTTGATTAAATGCACACCATATATTTAAGGATAAATCTTTATCATACTTCTGTTACACTCTTTGAAAATGCCTTTACTGAGATTGATTGCCCTCAACAGCATAAAAGCAGAGAGCCATGGACCAACGCCAGTTACCTACCTGTAAGAAAAACAGTATGCATCAACAACAGCTCAGCAGCATCACCTACGCCTATATTAAAGCCACATCTATGTTCGTTCTCAGCAGACCACACGCAGGACAAGAAAGACCTATTAAGCACAAGATGAACAAGTAACAAGCATACATCAGAGTATAGCACTTGTCTCTCCATCTCTAGCAAAAAATCTAGAAAAGAAGTGTGTGAACTTCATGATATTGAGGTGAACTAGAGGCAGCTGTCACTCGGACACAGCTCATTTCCCCCTCACACTCTCAGCATCCCTCCCTGTGTAACTTGTCCTCATTTCAATCATCAGCAAGATTTGAACTTAAGGTGTCCAGTCCCTTAAAATAAAATATCCCTGGGTGAATAGAGATTAAAGCTTAAGTTAACAAGTGACAGTCAGATGGCTAAAATGGTTTCACTACTTATAAAACATTTGTCTGTTCCCCAGGAATAAACTCGGAGCAAATACTTTGAGTTCCCAAGCACTAGAACCCACCTGCAAGCTTAATCAAGCGATAAGAAGCAGGAAAAATGAACCAACAGGAAAAAAAAAAATTAATGATAATAAACCACTTAAGACTCAAAGGCCAAAAAAAAAAAAGCCCTTGTAAATAAAGTACACAAGCATATAAAGCCTGCTCCCCTCCTCAGACAGCTGCCTACAGAACAGTTTTCTGTAGTTTCTCATGTACAAAAAAAATCATGAAGGAGGGTGCAAGTAAAGCTATGCAGGTACAACAGAAGTAGAAATAACAGTTATCTACACAGAAAATAGATTGTACTTCCACTGGTAAATTTATGTCAGATTCCAGCTGTGCTTATGTATATTGAAAACTCATCATGTTTTTCACCTTTGGTCCTGACCTTTCAAATGGCCCAGAACAGCGAGACTACATGAAGGATCATCAGTTAACTACAACAGAGCTCCTGCTAGGCTTTGCTAATGAGATTTCTCCTTTAGCACTCTGAAAAGGAGAAGAGAAAGATAGACCAACCTAGGCTCGTGTTCTTTATTTATCATTGTTCATTTATCAGATGTGTGACAGACACATCTGGAAGTATATTTGCTTGAAAAGGTTGAAGATCATATTTGCATGCAAAGTAAAAGCATTGCACCCAGTCAATTTATAGTTTACATGATTTTACAGAAACATCACTGATTGGAAAACACTGGCTTATTAACATCGACCTCATTAAGTAGGATTTACGTTTTCAAATGTGAATAGTACAAAGACTGTCTGTAGAAAGTAATACTGTGAGGAAAAAGTTCTCCAGTTCTGAAATATAGCAAGCAAAACCTCTATAAAATATGAGAAAAGAACCAGGAAGAGCTAAAACAATGCCCTTTCTTCATATACAGCCCAAATCTGAAGAAAGGAATGTTATTTAAAGGCAGATGAGTGCCATGGATATACTTAAGGTAGACAAATACTCTCCGCAGTGTTTGTTTTAAGTCAGCAATTACATTGTAGCACAGGTAATGACTGGAGGGACTCAGTAAGTCGTAGATGATGCTCCTGTAGGCTCCAAAGTCTAGTTTTCACAATGCTGCTGAGACCTCTCTAACCTCACCACCCAGCAGAGGCAAAAATCTGAGATCCATTCTGTTTGAAAGAGTGGCAAAATATCAGGGTTTAAGAGGGGAAAAGACTTTGTTACAAAATCACTGGTTTACCCTGACATGCTCTCAACCTCAGGCAATACCATTGTAAACAGATGCTCCCAAGCCTTTTCTTTCCTTCTACATCCCAGTATTTGTCCAGCAAATGAGGATTTTGAGACTTGGGGTTCATTGGATGTTGAGATAAGGGCCTGGCACACCTCAGTCTAAAACACTGTCATTACACAGCTTGAAAGCCACATCTAAGAGTTACAGCAAAAAGATCTCAATATGACATTTGGGAAGAAAGCTGGCTTCACTCAGACCACTTTAACATGGCCTGACAACCTACAGAATCCATTTTAGGACTTATTTCTTCTAATACGCATAAGAAGCAGCAGCTATTTGAGATGTGTTACTTTTCTTCCATAAAGGTTTGCTAGAGTTGGCTTGGAGGTCCTAATGCATAAGGAAGGCCTCCATACATAGCAGCAAACATGAAAATTCAAGAATACGTTTTTTTTTTTAATTTACAGCCCCAAAATGCAATGTGCACAATGGGATGCATTAAGCCTCATCTTAAAAGTGAGTTCGAGAATCAAGTGTAATACATTTTATAACTTGTGCTGCAAGTAAAATACTGAACGAATTGCCATTAAATGCAGCATTTTGTGAAAGGTTTGCCTAACATAAATGCACTTTTGACATAAAAATTGAAAACAGTAATGAACAGGCAGGTTCTCGTACAGTTTGGAGTAGCTGATATTTACAAATTCTTGACAAAAATAGGATAGCAAAAGTGCTAGGACAACTTCTAACATATTATTTTCTATTGAAAAGGAGAAGCTGAAGTGTCATAAACTTGATCAAAACATTTCCATCAAACTTCGTAGGCTAGTTTATTCAGCAGTGACTAATTCTCCTCAGGGGCTTCCAGCGCAGATCACAAGAAATATTTTCTATGATTAGAAGACACAGAATGTCCCTTAGTCTATACATTAAGCACTTCATCTTTGAATTACAAATGCTTTTATATATAAAAGGATGGAGCTTAGGGCTATGTAGTTGCTTCCCGCTTCTTATCCCTTGATAATTAGGTACCAGACTGACATCACTCTAATAATTTCTGATAATGTGCTAATATTTGGCTGTTTGGCCACAATATCACTTTGAAATTAATACAATTTGGAAACTGCCAGCAAGCTGAAGTATGGACCTGCTATCTATAAACCTTACTTTAGCAGAATTTTTGTTAGTTCTGCCTCCTGTGTTCACTAATATATGAAAAACTGGTCACAATGTTGGTTTCTAGTTTAAGCAATCGAGGGAGGGTATGTGATACTTAAACACAGCTACCTGTAAAAACTAATCAAATTCACACTCATGCTTTCTTTTTCCTGATAGACAAACAATTAGTCTTCCCCATAAGATGAAACTGGTTATGGTCCTTACCTATGTCTATTTCAATTCTACTTTATGCTTATTTTTCATTAAACAGGATGCCCAGAAAATGACTACTCAGGGCTTATGTCATTAACACTTACTTAAAAAAAAAAAAAAATAAAATAAAATAATAGGGCTGATACTTCCTGGGGCTGCATTTGCATTTTCATGGCTAGCTAACCTGCTGACCTTGAACAATTTACAAATATCTTTTAATTCTTGTCTGATCATCTCAGCTTAATGCAGAAATTTTACTGTCTTTAAGTGCAGGGCCATTGAGGCTTTTTTGTTTGGTAGTGAGCTCCTGGGGTTTGGGGGGAGAGGGCTGGGGTTTGTTTGGTTTGGTTTTTTTAATAGTTCTTAGAATTATCCATTTTTCTCTGCACAGTATTCCAAATCTTTTGCCTGACTAAGAGGAAGACCTTTGACCTGTTCTACACCAGTAATTCCAGCCTAGGAAGCCCCTGCAGTAGCCTGGGTCACATTCTAACCACATTACCTCCTCTTCACACCTTCATCCACCCAAAGCACTCCCTTGCAGTGCTCTCTTTACAGGTGGGATCTCTATAGTGTTAGGGTATAATCAGCAGGATTTTGGTGGTGGGGGCTGCAGGGTGCCTTGTGTGGGATGAAGACGGACACAGACTGCCCTGTGCTGGTCCCACCAGGCTCAGCAACCACCAGAATGGGCCCTCAGGCCCATGGACAACCAGAGCAGCCCCTGGCCCTGCTGCGGGTTGTGTTTTAAAATGGCGGCGGCTACTCCTGGAAAAGCTCATTTTTATTCTGCACTAGCAACATCAGAGTATAAAGCTAAAAAAAAAAAAAAAAAAAAAAAAAAAAAAAAAAAAAAAAAAAAAAAAGAAGAGGCATGTACAACACTCCTGCGGTAAGCAGAAGGATGCATCCAAGAGCTTGGAATCGCTCAGCAAACAAAAAGGCAGCAATCAGAAATTGAGAGAAAGTTCGACCATTGAATTTATGGAGCATTTAGATTGCACCACGGAAAGTGAATTACATATATCATATGCCTAGTGCATCAGCAAATGGTCAAACTGAAATTAAAAATCATGAGTTTCAACGTTTAGGCACTCTGATTCTTCCCTGTGAAATGAAGTCTCTCAAAATTGCCATTTCTTAAAACTGTTTTGCTAAACAAAGCCCATGCCTGTCACAAGATCTCTTTCTATGTGACAATGAGTATTATTCAAACGGACAGAAATTAATGTTATTGCCCTGACAGAGTGTATGAAAGGAGAATGGAGAACATGATATGACATTATCAGTGATGCAACAACCTTTCACTGCAAAAATAAGCAGCAAATAAGTAATGTGCAGGTCACCAAACAATGTGATCCTGCAAAGGCACATTCCAACCCCATCACCATCCACGTGGCTCAGGTGCACTCACATTGCATCGGTTCACAAGATTTATGCAACCTTCAATACTCACAGCACCTCAAATCAAAACTTTACTTCAGTTTCACGGAAACACAAAGGCAAGAGAAATTAAAGAAAGATGAAAGCTATTCAAATAGTAGTTTTAACCAAGCTCTTCAGTAAAATAGAGGGTATTTTAAAACTCTAAGAAAGATAAAAAAGAACTTTACTTTCTGTGCATATTACAGAAATACTATTTAATTTTAACAAATTATACATGGGTACTTCCAAGTTTTAAATACAAGACTTTACCAGCTTCTTAAGCTGAGATAGGACATTTGCATAAATACCAACACGAAAATCCAAGTTTTACATTTCCCAGCTATAGTTACCACTATCATTCCTCAAAAATTATGTTTCTCACATTTGGAAATAGTTTGCCATTTAAACTGCCCTCTAATTTATTAAAGATCTCCTGTCTTAAATGGAGAAGTCTTTCTTTTTGCAATGTTCATTTGTTTTCATCATTTTTTCTCAAGTATGAGCATTCTACTGCGAGTCTGAAAAATACCAGAGAGCAATAGAAAGTATTGAATTATTGGAAAGAAAAAAAAAAAAGGAAAAAGAAAATAGGAATGGACATAAAAAGCAAATAACTTTCTTCTTCTGTTCTTATCTCACCTACCCATTAAAAAAAAAAAAACAAAACAAAAAAAAAAAACAGATTTTCTACTACACTAGAAAAGCTAGGGAACTGACTCAACCTAAGAGACGTTTTGGAAATCTGCAGAAGTCGTCTCCTAAAAGACAAAAGCTATCTAACAGGAATAGCTGACACAGCCTCATTTCTAAACTTCAAAGACCAGCAGTTTGCTTCCTGAGGAGCACCATGAGACTCAAGAAGAGAAACAGCAGCAGCTGGAATTGTGCAGCTCTAGAAGAGGAGAATACACATTAGAGCTAGAATTAAATGAAGATCAAAGAAACAAAGTTATTTATGCTATGTGTGTATATAATGGATAGGTACAGAGAACATTTTTTCTTCTCTCATTGTTTGGAAGCTGCTGTGATCCTCAGAATATTTTATTACTGTTAGTTTAGGAATGTAACTATATGCTTAGCTGAATGTTTTTCACTGCCATTCAAACAGAGTAAAAACTGCAGTAAAACAAATAACCAGTTGGCATTTGTGCAGTAATATCTGGAGAAATAAAGTCCTAACAGCAAGTGTATAACCAGTCTTCAGAAGGCCGAAACAGAAAAAAGTCCTAGACAAATCAGTTCCTTTTTCACCTTCAGTACTATGTTAAAGGTTAATACGGTATATCAACATTTTGCCAAACCAAGATTAAGAGAAATGATTGATCATTCTGAATACTAATAAGTCTATTTCGATAAAACTTTGTCATTTTCCAAGACAGCTTTATTTATAATAATACATGCCAGTTATGCTAAGGTTTTTTGTTTTTTTTTTTCATATTGAGTCCTTCTACCAGGTATGACAGGTGAGCAGAAGCAAGTGTTTTCAGTGATACTCATTTACCTCATGAGATTTCCATTTTGCTGAATACTTTGTTTTAAAAATTATCTTTTAGGGGTGGTTTTGTTTTGAAAGAGTATACAATAAGCAACTAAGTCAGTGCAACAACTTTATAAACACAAACTTTTTTGTTTACTTTCTTAAACATATCCACAATTCCCATTTATCTAGGCTGGAGAGAAATCTTTAGGGTGTTGCCAGATTTGGAGAATGTCTTTAAAAATCCATTTCTTTTTCCCCTGTTCTCACATCTCTTTGATCTTATGTTGCTATATTTGTCATTTTACAGCCCCTGAATTTCCACATTTCTGCTTCAAAAACAACTCAAATTAAATGCAAGCTTAACTATTTAATGCATCTTTTATAGACTATTAAGCCAAATGTTATCACCTAATTTAACACTATTCTTATGCTCCAAAATTGTTCCTGTTCTCTCCTCAAGGAAAGATAAAGTTTAATATCTAAGATTTTTTTCACAGAAACCATTAGAAATCCACACAATGCTACCAAAATGGGCATAATCTCAAACAGTGAGGATGCTGAGCAAGTGGGCCCAGCACTGCACATGGTGGTCCCAAACACAGCTCACCAGCACTGCAAGTAGAGCAGCAGGACAGAGCTTCAAGAGCATAGGCTAGGGGAGAGGAAGGACTCATGGTTCCAACTTTGTTGCTTACATTTTCATTTATAACAGAATCACAACTTTTCACCTCAATTGCACCTCAGATTTTCAGGATATCCCACATCAAACATGCCCTCTTACAGATACAAAATAGCAGATCGTCTCCAGTTGGGCCTGGAGCAACTCAAGGATAACATGTAATCTACTTCTAATTTTCCTGCACAATATTTTGTAGCACTCTACTTTTGTGAGCTTCGTGGCACTACAGAGATTAAACGTATACTGATGTAACACAAGTTCAGTGCAAAAACAAAAAACTCTTTGCTTGAACTGTTATGGTTGACAGCTGGTCATTATTAATTTTGTGTTTCGAGGTGTTAAAGCTTGACTATTTTTTAACTTTTTTTTTTTTTTTTTTTTTTTGCAATGCTGCTGACAGTCTTTGTCTAATCTTGCTATTAAGGTATGTTCACTCCTAGAACTGCTGGAACCATTCTTTCATCTTGGTTTCTCCGCCTATCCTTCAGAACGATGCTGTATGCCAAACAAAGGCCGAGAATGTGAGATGCAAGTCTTTTTTTCTTTTTTTTGACAGCTTAAATGAGAACCTTTAAATTTCTTAATCAACTTTCATATTTTACACAGCAACAATCTGAAAGAAGTACAAGGGCAGGATATTTAATTTTCGACACTGTAAGACAAAATACTCCTCTCAGTGAATGGTCACGCTGCTCAAAAAAATTAAGATATAACAGAGGCTGAGAGGATTACTTTTTGAAGGTTCTTTTCCCCTTTCCTTGTATATTTACAATCTATACAGCTAAGAGTAATTCTATTTGACTAAATTCTTAGGACAAAGACTTTGAAAAACAGGAGCTGTAAACTCAAGCTGCAGTGGCTGTGTCACTGATTCCTGTGTTATAATTTCTTTTCAACATAGATAGAATGAAGGTTTATTTTATTGCCACTTACTGTTTGAAAAAATAAAGCACAGCAGAAGACATGTTGTCCCTTCCAGAGATAAGGCTGGTTTCGGAAGGAAATCAAGGTCAAAAGTAAACAAGCATGTATATAGTGAGTTATGAATACACAAAGCAATAGCAAGACAGAAATAATTATTAGCATTCAGGATTCCAACTAGAATTTGTTTACTTCGGTTGCAGCTATTTATTTTATCCAGACTGTCTAGGCAGTCTCAACATTTAGGTTTCAAAGTGACTTGAAATTTTAATGATATTTCCATTTTTCTCTAAAAATGTATTTTGTTGGACTGTAAAATCCATGCTGAAAGCCTGACCCCGGTGCTCAGCAGCATTATTATGCTATCTGTCTTCAGAGCAACACCTGTGCATGGCATCAACTTCAGCTGCCTACACAGCACAGACGATACAGAAAAGTTGCACCTCAGGCTGGACAGCACACACTCAGCATCACCCAAGCTCCACGCCCTGCAACCCTTCTCCCTCCCTGCAATCCAGACCTACCCTTCCCACAGAAGCCTTCAAGTCTCTAAACAAAACATGAAATTACCTAATAATACTGACTTTCTAACCGTTGTTTACTCTTGAAAAATTCTTCAGTTCTACTTTCCCCCCCCATCTCAGAATACTGTGAGTTAGTCTGCTAGTAGCCTTCAAGGAAAATCTCCAAAGAAATCAAACTCAAACTTCCCAGGACTTTCTGGACTCCCTCAGTTCCCTCCTCTTCTGTAATGCCAACCTACTTTCATGAAGCCTTACATCCTCTTTTCTCTGCATAATGCAGACAGTTGCTTTACTCATCCCAGCTAACTCACTCTTGTTTACTCTTGAAACTATCTCCCTGATGCAATCTTCAGAAAAGTTTGAGTTTACAAGCTGACTTTAAATCTCTCTTGCCACTCAAAGGTTTACACGTCTGTATAAGCTAACAAATTAAATCCTAGATTGGCAGCTCGATGGAAGGAAGTACTGCACAAAGATCTTTTATCCCCAATGCATGACATGAACAGATTTGTATGCTCGAAGAAGATCTTGTAGTTAAAGACTTTTTTTCCAGAAGAAACTAAACTAGATATAAACACAAATCAAAATTCCGTGTTGAAAACCCTGTAACACATAACAAAAGAGGAAGCTTTTGTGTGATGATGCAGTCATTAAAGACAAGTCTTTAATACACACACACTTCACTGGCATTTCTGTTTAGGGTTTATAAAATCCAGGTTAAATAAAAAACACATTCCTATGAAATTATAGATACAAATACTTATTTCTTCCAAACAATCTGGAAGACATAAGTAATAGTTCCATTTATGTAAATCATGAATGTGAAATCTGCATTCCTAACACCTCTGAACTTTAAGAAGGATGAACACACAGAGTTCAAAGGAAAAGCTCAGTTCTTGGAGTGAATTTCGAGCTTAGCTCTTAGTTCCATGGATTTCAAAAATATAAACTTTGGAAATTAAGTACAGACTATAATCTTTGTTAAACTCTGTAAAGAACAGGTGAAAGGAAAAAAAATCATGACAGCTGCATTCCTGTTTGGTTTATAAAACATGAAAAAGTTACCAGCAGAAGACACCCAAGATTTAGTGTTATATAACCTAACAGAATTGTGTACACATGTCAATCTGCTGTCACACAACATAAACCCACATTAAGAACCCAGGAAGAGAGAAGCAGCATCATACAACAAGACTTATAAAATCCTTCACATTTCATTCTATGACCCAATCATTATAGGACTGGAGTGACTCAGAATGAAGAGATTAAAGTCTACTCTTTCTTTTCCCTTAGTCTACTGAGTAATCTTTGGCAAATCACTTGATTTTTTTCTACGTCAGCATCCCAATTTGTCAAATTGGTGTAACAACACTTAATTCCTTTATAAATCACCTTGACATCCAGTGATGAAAACAAGCTTTATTGTGACAAAATGAAACCATTCTGAGTCCTTTAGTAATGTGTTTAATAAGACTTGTAAATGTGTAACAGTTTGATTTTTTTTCAACTTCGAAAGGAATGAGCTTAGAAGTTATCTTGCTTTATGAGTTAGGTGTTCTATCTCTGCAATTGTTCCAACACTTGCCAGACATAAAACAATCACCAGATGATCTTTCAGTTTATTTCCAGTGCTGATATAAGACAAATATTTATTAAATATTCTTATTTAACATGTTTAAGAAATATCTCCTTAGTCTAACCTATATAACTTCCACAAAATAAACTATCAAAGGCCTAAGAGCTAACTATGGATCATTACCTATGAAATATGATTCCTTTTACTCTTTCATTTTAATTAAAAAAAAAAAAGGCCACTCTTCTAGCATTCAGTTATAAGTATTATACTTTTTTTACAAAATTTTTACTTTACATGGAAAAAACAACTTCCTCTGAGGTACAAATGGCATGCTTTTAAAATTCCCTCTTGCTTGATACACTGAGCTTCCAAAGAAAATGGAAAATTGCAAACCCTTCTTTCCCTCAATTCTATCACACACAGCACAGCAAAAATCTGATCTCTGCTCCTATCCTAAAGTTCCTATCTCTGTTTTAAGAAATCAGATTGTAGAAGGCCCTCTCTCCCCTTCCAAAAACAACTTTTGCATGGTTAATATGAAAATATTCCTTTTCGCTCTGACAGTGCTTTCAGCTGCTGCACTCTAGGGTTAAACAGCCTCTAACCCATCACCTTCCAACTGCTTTCAGTTGCTGACCACATGACAGCATGTGTTTCTTACAATATTTTACATCCTTATTAAGCATTCCAGGTTAACAGAAAAGCTTTTTAAGCTTTGATAAACCTTTCAAAGAATCTAGCTGAATTTTTGAACAAACTGACCACAGAGAGAGAGGAAAGATTTTTTAAGGAGCAAAGAAAAGTCTCAGGAGGCCACTAGATATTTGCATGTGCTGAGAAATGCTGTTTTAATTTTCATAAAAACATCGGACACTTGAGAAGACAAGTACCAATCTGACTGAATCGCACTCATCAAGTTTTCTTTAAATAGGTCCAATGTTTCATTATATTATAAAAGTGTGGTAGCTGCAGCTTTTCCATTAGACACGAGATGGGAGGTAAAAAGCTTCCTACACACCTCAGTGATTTTTCCAAGGCTATAATTGCACAGGATTGCATGAAATTGGCTTGTGCTGAACATTGGTCAAAAAGACTTAGATCTATTATGAAGTTCATTTTTTCCTTCTTTATATAGACTGCGGGTACAATTATCAGCAAAATAAAAAGCAGCAAAGTCACATTGTTTTTTCCACTAGAAATACTATGCTCTGCAGAAATCATCTGCAAAATTTACGTTTAGCAGCTTTCAAATTCCCAGTAGTTGTTACAACACATACATTCAGGGAACATTAAGTACAAGCAAATACATCTAAACTTTAAATTAACACCACCACATTCCCATAGGCCATTCATTAAAGTAATCCTCATATTATGAGCAGCTGGCGTGCTTCTCCAGTAACATACCATGTAATATTCTGAGTAAACAGTACCTATAGTTTAGTGCTAGAGTTCTTATATAGCACTTACTACAGTAACATCCCAAACTAATTGAAAATGCAATAATCTTGAGCTCGCTGTTGTGTTTCCAGTAGCTGGCATCTTCAGGTTAGTTTATAGGAAAATGCTCATAATGTCTGCATATGCGTTTCAGTTTTTATTTTATATGTATTTTTATATCTATAGATCTGTAACTAGATATTGAAATATATGCCATCTAGAAATAATGAAAGATGGAAATTATTTTGTGAAATATTTTGCCTGACAGAAGTCACCTTAAAATGAATCAACATTTCAATAAACAATTTTGACTGCACACGATATTACAATAAACATAATGGCTGAATTCACCAGGCAACCACCAATTACCCACATCTAAGGCACTCATTGCTAGATATTTATAGAGCTGTATCCATGCAAAAGTAAAAGATATCCATATATCACTATGCACAGATGCTTCACTACAGACTCAAGTTTGATAAAAAGTGACTTAATAGGAAGTTATTTTTGTTGTTACACTGATTTTTAAAGAGGAAAGCAAATGGTAGTTTCAGATAAGAGCACCTCGCAATCTCTCTTTTTTTTTTTTAATAGTAAATATTTTATTTCAGAATAAATTAAATGCTTAGTAACCAACTTGTCTCTAATGGCTATGAACTGAACGTTTTTGAGCCATACCCTACAGCATGACATCCAACTGAACATTATGTCATTTGCTACTGTTACTGAAGAACCACTTTCTCACATGATAATTATGTGAAATCTTGTTCCTTTGACCTCTAATAACAGGCATCGGTCACCACAGCTTTCCATTTTGAGCTACTCGTTCAAACCATATGCTACTTGAATTCTGAATCACTTTAACAGCTTTCCATCTCACTTGTTAATTTGACTTCCACATTTATTATTCCCAATACTGTAAAAGGTTAAGAACTTTAATCCTCACTTCCCTCAACATACTGTATTCATTTATTTGCAAGACAAGCGTAAGCTTTCCAGTCTCATTTAACTGTAGTTTCTGTTAGACTTTTTGCATAGGTATAATTGCTGCAAATGCCAAAGATGCATAATAGCATAAGAGTCAACCCAATGTTAATTCAATAGGCTTTCAAAAAGAGACATTTGGCGTTTGTTTGAAGGTGACTGATCTTTCCAATAGCTTTAGATAAGGTCTAGAATAAGGTGTTACCAGAGAAAACATAGCATGACATGGCCATAAGACTGACCAAGAAGAAAAACTTGATACTAACAATTATTACAATACAAGAAATTTGACCAACACCCTACAGGGTAACAGTGGAAATAAAAAACAAAACACAGGTAACATAAAATATGGGAAAATTAAGTAAGTGGAATCACAGAATAATTTCAGCTGGCAGAAACCATGAGAGGTTGTGTGGTCTGATCTCTGCTCAAAGCAGAGCTCACATCAAATAGACCACGGTGCCTGAACCCATCAGCCTATAAACTTTCTAAGGGCAGTGATTCCACACAGAATCTCACATCAAAAAGAAAAGAATTACATGGGTTAGAAGAACAAGGCACCTTCACTTATGTCCTCTGACAAACAACAGCATGACAGCAGACCATGCAGGCAGCAGCTGATCCATTACCTTCAGGAGCACAGGGGAGAAAAAAAGACTTTGCTCCACCTCTTAAAGAGCGGTGCTTCTATGATACTTCACTATTCCAGGCCAGAGACCGGCATTTTCAAGGGCAACATGCCAGCTTGTGTTCTTCTTCCTTAAATTGCAGAGTGAGCCTACTAGAATGCTTCCTGAATCCTGTGGAACTGAGCCTAGAGATCACCAGAAATTACCTGGTGTCTATGAGTGGCAGCAATGCTCAGCTCCTGTAGATGCTGGAATTCACCAGGACTGAATCACTACTCCCATTCAAAACAAATCATCAGCCTCTACTGAGCAGGAACAAGTCAAACTGTCCTTTCTCCATTTGGGGATCTGCCTGAGCCGTATGGCAACATGCAAGACCAACAGATGCCAATGACCCTCAGCCCTCTTGTAACACAGCATCCTTCAGAAGTATGCAAGCAGACTGCTAGCTATTTGAGTTTCCTAAAATCCAATGCAGATATAGAGATTCTTCCCTCATTAAAAGCATAATACTGATTGTGAAAGATGGCTTTACAGTTTGTGAACAATTAGAACTCTACCTCAATAAACTCATCAACTAATGACCAAAGACAAAGGACCTAAACTAGCTCTGAAAAGTCTGAATCAAATTGTGGCTGTCACGGTAACCCAAATTGCAACAGACGTTCTTTGTAATATGATTATATTTTGCAGGTTCACCAAAATGCAGATCTTGTCTTAAAAGTCCACAATTATATCCGCTATGCAGCAAATCACACCCCATACGGAGAACTAACAGCATGTTCTGTTAAGTTTCTTTCCTCAAAGAGTACGTGTTATCTCCACCATACGGTTAAACTTTGCATAAAAATTAACCTGTATTTTTTTTTAATTTGCTTTTAGACAAAAATATCTACAAGGCCATAATTTTCACTTAATAGCAAAAATTCTATCATATTTTCCATCCTCAGCTAACTTGAAAGCTTAAAGTATGTATATTTATTTACAAGATGACAGGTATATATTTATAGGTTCTTATTTCTGAAGTCACACCTACTTCCCCAGCCACTTAAGTATAAATCCTAATACAGTGTCTGGATTAAATATGCTAACGTAAAACTTTATGAAGGACAAATTTAAGTTTGGAGAGAAAAAAAATATATTTCATACTGCTAGACTGGTACTGGTGGTAATATTTAGAGATAATTTTACTTTTGCTTTGTGCAGGTATGCTTAAAAAGGACAGCATTGGCATGCATGCAGAGTGATAAGCAATTGAAGAGATAGAAGAGTGCAAAGTTGTCATCATAGAATTAAGGCTTCCAAACTAACAGAAAAGCATTCACAGAGAAAAAGATTAAAGGATCACTGCATACATTTCCAAATATTTCTACAAGTAGGCTTTTATGTGAAAAATGACTGCATCCCTACGATGACTTAGAGAGGAAATGGGTGAGTTCCTCTTTTAAAAGCATATATTAAGACGAATAAAGCAATGACAAGAAATGTATCAAGTCAGTTGCAAGGGCTTCTATAACCATGGAGAGGACAAGGAACAGTAGGAAACCTGCAAAAAAGAACAAATCCAGATTTTTCAAAAATCTATGCTTTTATTTGATAAAAAATCCCCTGTGGGCTTTGTAGATAATATTCCTGCTGTAACTTAAAACTCCACAAGCTGCCATGCAGCATATATCCTGAAAGATTGAAAACAAGGACTGTGATAGCAAAGGTGTTTGTTTATTTATCCAAACAGTCGTTTTGGCTAACATTTACCTAGAACAAAGTAAATGTTTAAGCACTAAAATAAGTTTTTAACAGTTTGGACGTGGGGTTTTGTTTGGTTTTTGCTTTGTTAGGGTTTTTTGTTTGGTTTGGGGTTTTTTTTTCAAGCAATATTCAAAACAACCCCAAATCCTATTAGGATGGACATAGCCTTTAATGCCTCCTCATTGCCCCAGCTAATTTAGCATAACACCTGAAGAGGTATTTCCTTTATTCAGGACATGTATTTGCTCTTTGGTTTTGGATTTTTCAAAAGAAGCATGATACTTTCTTTTTTCTTTTTATATAGAGATGAGTTGTACTGGGAAATATAAATAGGAGGTTTTTCTCCCTCACATTCATAGTAACCAGATAGCAACGTCAAAAATGTGATGTTTTCTTTGTTATTTACTGAAAGTAAGAAAAAAAAAAAATAAAGAGCTTTGACCATGTCAAAAGTAGTGCAGATATTTCTAACTATTTGAAAACTACAGACAACAGCAGAACAAAAGATTGTCTGAAGATGTAAGGAATGCATTTCCAAAAAGTTTTGTGCCTCTTCTGTCTAGGAAGGTAAGAGCAAAAGAGGAGCAGCGTTTGTTTTCTTTCAATACGCTGTTCCTAAGGATGAAATGTTCATATCCAAGAACATACGTAATTGATAGAACTTATACTGAGAAAAGAAAACATCCATACTTCCTTCAATAAAAGATAATATTGTTCAAACCAGTGGGGAGAGCAGAGACTGAAAGTCTTCTCCAGTACTTTACACCTCAGTAAAGCTAAGGTTTTGCTTCATATCTTACCTGTTACCGTGTCAGTAAAAATTCGAAAAAAAAAAAAAAAAGTCTCAGTAGCCACTTGTGTGCTCATAGAACATAGAAAGAAGTAAAAGAAGTATTGTTTCTCAGTCAGATTAAGCTGACCCTAAACTTTGCTTCCATATTTAAGCTACTATGCTCTGAGGAGAAACTGCTCATATAGTCAACGTGCTCAATGAAAGATAATCATCCAAGTCAGAGTCGAATCTCAGCCCAGTTTCCCTTTAAAACTGGAAGGTCAGAAAAAAAACAAACAAACAAACAACCAAACAAAAACAAACCACTCAACAACAGATCAACAACAAGCTATTTTATTACTAGGGAAACCCAGCTAAGCAATTTATGTTAAGGCCAGAGTCACTACAGCCTATAGTTGATAAATGTGGCTTCCAGTCTTCTGGGGAAAAATACTCTGAGGGTCTGCACAAAAGGAAGCTTTCTCATTTCGAGCAGTAACAGCTCCAAGAGACAGGCACTGTACATAAGAAAACAAGTAAGCACTTGAGCAGATGTTTCATAGGAAAAAAATAAATCTACCATCCAGACACAATCCAGTCTGATTTTGCTTGCTACTTTCACCAGGTTACGGCTGTTTCCACAGTCTTCAGGTGTAAAGTAGTTTATGTGTTGTCTTGCATTCACATGCTAGAGATCTATGAGTTAGACTCCAGGGAAATCACTGGGTAGAGAGTAACAGGCTGGGGACCAAGTCTCTCATTCTTGGAAGTTTAAGTATTACGCAGGGGCTATGGTCAATCCGATCTCAAGTTTCTTTTAACATTAGTAAGAACATGAAACTTGGGATTTTGCCCTTTCTCAGGAGAATAAGGACAGGGAAAAAAAAGAAAAATGAGCAGCTGAAGTGGGAGACTGGTTCAGTAGCTATGCACAAGCTACTAGCAGCCTTGCTGTCCTTCATTGACGGAGTATGTCTGATGTCAAAGTTGACTTTTTTTCCCTTTCCTCTTCTGGGTGTGAACAAAACCACAGATCTAAACTCTAGTTACCTAGTGCATAGTATTTAAAACCATTCAAGTATTGAAACAAAGCAACCTTCTCCCACAGCGCATGAAAATAACTTCTGTTCATTTGCCACTCAGGCTCCAGTGTGGAGAAAGCAGAAGCCTTGTGTTAGCATTACCAGAAGACAGAAAGAAGTTGCTTGTTTCTAACTGGCAACTCGCACAACACATTCCTACACACAACCTACTCCTATAGTCTCCTGGAAGAGGTAAAAGGAAAGCACTCTACAAGATTTCAGAGGCCACCTCTTGAAAATAAAATGAGGGAGGGAGGAAAGGAGAGAGAAGACCATATTGCAGATGTGTATGTTGCTAGCAGTGAAGTGTGATTGATAGTACTGTCATTTTAGAGAAGACAGCTCAACGCCATTTTTATGGACAGAATACTATTAACAAGTTACACTGAACAGAAGGAAACACTGCTTAAAAAAAAAAAAGAAAGAAGATAATGAGTTATCTATGCTAGGAAAAATAGTTTATTTGAGAATAAATGAAGGATTCCTCTTTAATGCAAACAGTACTAGATGTCTTATGTCAATTTGAATACACCTGCTTTATCTGTATTTAAAGGTTCTTCACAAAATATTGGCTAAATGATTGCAAGCCTTTAAAATCCAGATCTCCAAGTTTTTCAACAGTTGGTTTCCACAACTGTCCACATCAATTCTTAAAACAGAGGGCAGTCAATTCCCATTCTCATTGTTTTTTCTCTCGAGATTTTTCCCTTTTCACACTTTAAATTACATGTTCCATTTACAGCAAACTTGAAGGGACATATACACACACACCTGCTTATGATTTACCGTTTTCCCTCTGAGTAGGTATATGCAAGACTTGTTATATGGTGTTTTGCCTTCAACTGATAACACTGACCTTAGATCTTACATGTTGCGATTTAATGCAAGCTTATTTTTTAAGCAACAGACTTAAGTATGGTTTAATGAAAATGATGTGAAGAAAATAGTAGACACTGCTGATTCTCTTGAAGAATTACAGAGTAAGAGAAATTTGACTCAATGGACAAGTTCTGCTCTAGCTTTTCCATTCTGCTGAATGATTTAATCTAAGGCAATAGGCAGGGTAAGGCCAACGTAATAATGTTGGTTCACACAGAATTAAGCCTTCCTGCCCCATCACTTCACCTAACCCAGCCAAGAACTGTCGTTTCTTTCACTTGTCTGCTGCTGTATACAGTATTGCATGTAGAATGAAAGGTTAAGTACACTTACTAAGCCTGTATATGTTTAAAATTAAATCAAATCAAATTGCCTTGTACTACTACTTTCTCTGAAGTTGCAACAAAAATGTTAAATTACTTTCCCATGAAAAGTACTCTCTCTGATTGCAAGGAAAGATGATTATATGCAACATCACAGTCTATGTAACAGTCATTCAATTAACTTTTTATTTCTGCCACTGGAGTACGAGAAAAAAAAAGTCTAGTTACAAAATGATTATGTAGTAGTCATCTTAATGTTGGAAGGTATTCCAGGAAATCCAGGAAAATAGTATATCATTCTGTCCAATGGTATCTGATTTTTGGATTACATCATTCTCATCAGATATTGAAACAGATGCACATTAATAACAGGGTTTGACTAACTCAGAAGGTCATTAGTAAAGTTAAAGATAGTTGTTATGCAACAATTTACTCAGAAAAAAATTTATCTGCTTTATGACAGACCTTCAGTTTAGAAATTATTTTTCAAGCATTTTTATGAGGGACGGTATGCCAGCATTCTGATCAATGACTCAAAAAAAATACATCCATCTTTGTCTACTTAAGGGGAATTACATGCCTGAACCAAGCTCAGAGTCCCACTCTACCACCATTGACAGCTAAAAAAAAGGATAGTTTATGATGTCCTTTTGTCAAGACATCTTACAGGAACAGGCACTTGTTGATAACCACTACAGTTCCTGGGACATTTTCCATTTTCCCAGAGTCTTCTGAGAAGAATGGGAAGAGAAGTTGCAGGCAAGGTAGTGAAAGAGGAAGGTAACCCATACTGCAGCAGTTTTCCAACAGTTTTTCATCAGGGTGTCCTCTGCTGCCACCTTCAGTAGAGGCGGACTTATATTAACTTAGTTACATGCCCTTCTCAAATGTCACGGAAAAAAAAAGTTATATATATTTTCCTTTCTCTAAGCAGCATATCCCGTCTCTAAATTTCTCAAAACATAACACACTCTTGTTTTGACAAACTAATAGTAAATGTAAAAAAGAAGTAAGTCTGTATCCTCGGTCATAAATTTTCTTGGTCACTGCTTGGTCATTATAGTGCAGTACCTAAAGCATCAGGCTAAATAAATCATTTAGGGAGTGAAGAAACTAATTAAAGACAAACTGAAAGAAGAAACCTACAGACATCCTACAAAGATCTACCTAGGACATCTCATTCACTTAGTCTTTAACTCAGTTGTTTACTTTATCAAGTATGTACATGATCTCGTGACTGCCTTACTGAAACTCCCGACTCACATATGGAGATCCACTGTCTCCAGAGAGTCCAGCCAGTTATATAGTTCCAACCTACAAAGATCTCTGAACCAGAAATAAAGGTAGCTTGTCCTGAAGCACAAACATGTTACGCTGGCAATGTGTACTGCGTGATTGAAAGTATATTGTCTTGATGAGGAACTTTGCCCCCCTCAACACAAAAAATTCACGCCAAGGACTGTATGTAAAAGAACACAAATCAGATCAGAAGCAGTGCTTCCTAACACTGTATTTGGCCTTTTAAAAATAATTGTGATGAGAACAGCAACTGCATTTCCAACTCTTCATCCTAACATTTCCTCCAGCATGAACAGAATGAAGTCAGTCCTGGACAGACTTGGAGTCTTCACTGTGTTTATTAACTAGAAAGCTCACTCACCTAATCACTCCTGCATCTTCCATCACCAGAGTTGTAGGCTTATAACCATTACAAAAAGGCCACAGATGATTTATTCCTCCAAAGGTTTTTAAGGTATGTTCTATTAAAAAAAAAAAGACAAGTTCAGGTATAGTTTTGCAGTAAATTACATAAACATAGTACCATTTCATGATCCTCAAGAGTCTTATTAAATGGCATTCTAGACCAACATAACTACTGTATAGCAGAACTTGAATAATGATGGAATGTTTTTCATGTTGCCCTTTCAGCCTTAAAATTCTTCTTTTGCTGCATACTACCCAAGTGTCTTCCTATAAAACAACTGTCTTCTAGGAAAAGGAGAAAAAAAAAACAAAACAAAAACATAGGAAAACATCGGTATTTTTGCTTAAAATACACTGATAAAATTCTAAATGAAAGAATCATCTGTATGGAATAAATTAGTTATTATTCCCAAGTATCAACACTCAATTGGAAGCAACATTGGGTTTAATTTCTTATTGTAGCTAGCTCAAATTTAAGGTAACATGAAAAAAAATAACTTTATAAATAGACAAACAAAATGCTAGTTACAGTTTAGCATTTATATTAAACAATATTCCTTGTGATTTGATAGATACAGAAGGTAAGGTACCTGAAATCCCAAAGGTCAAGGACTAAAGCTGCAACTTATGTTCAGACCAAGGGTGTAATTTAAATACGACAACAATAAAAACAGTACATGTGTAATCTTTCCATTTTGAGATAAATCAAATGCATTTTTTGAAAACTGACACTTTAAACTTACTGATGAGGCACAAAAAACGAAAGAGTAATCCATGTGTCAGAATTTATAAACACATGGGTGTAGTTGTGGGGAAAAACACTGATATTTGCCAAATTTACTGCATCTCCCGGTTGCCCAGCAACTTGAAATCACCAGGTGACTGCTCAAGGCTCCAGACTAGATGCAGCAAAAGACTTGGAAATCCTGAACTTAAAGCACTCTAATTATGAAGCATGTCACTCTCAGAACAGAATTCAGAAGTACATTACCATTCTTATCCAATTCCTGGGGAAAACAAGGCTCCAGGGGACACAGGTCTAAACAGCCAGCAAAACCTTGCATTAAGATGCAAAGATAGGAACTACATATAATTCGTCATTTCTCTGGGGATTTGGTATAAAGACAAAAGGAAAGGCTTCTGTTCATATGACACCTATAGGAGAGAATCCACTTGTGGGTAGGGCAGCCAGCAGATCCTCTTTTAGGGAGCACGATCATGCTCAGAAGAAAAGGAGGTGATGATCATCATACCTCCTGCAAACCCATCTTGCTGACAGAAAGCACATGAAAAGAATTTCAAATACGTGTATTATTTAAAATATTATGCCAACAGATGGTTCCAGTTCAAAGTTGGTGTGATTTGAGCATGGAAACAGTGCAAACATTCAAAAAAAAAAAAAAGCATTCTCCTAGTTTAAACTTGGAATCTAAGTCTTATTTTATACTTCTCCTAATATCACATTCATGGTAAAAGTAAAATGGTTCTTTTTCTTAACCATATGATGGAAAACACCCTGGTCTATGTGTGCCAAGGCTCGATTTTCAGGGCCTAAGTCCATAAAGGTTATGTTAAGGTAATTAACAATCATTTTTTCAAGTTACTATAATAGAAACACAAGAACATAACACAATTATCATGGTTTTGACAAGATCAACACTCAGGACTAATTTAAAGAAATAAGCCCCATGTTAATATAGGAAGTAACTAAATTTGATTTGAACATGAACAGCAGTTCTTCCAGCAACGCTGCTTTTCTCTTTCACTATGGTATGAATGGAAAATGAAGGCTTTCTGCTCTCTACAAGAGTAGGAGAAACGGCAAGTAGAATGGAATAACTAAGAGAGCAAATCCCTTACGATAAAAAGCTATAAGCCAGGCCACCTTGGTGATCAAATAAACTTCCAGCATTCGTGTCAATTCTGGTGATCAAAAAGGCTTTCTTATCTCACAGGGAGAACATTCCTTCCATATCACAACAAAAAGCATATGAGCACAGCAAACTTGTATTTCTGCCGTTTAGGTTTGTTAGTCATCAAGAAATGGGAACACTCTGTGCCCGTTGACTATTTTGTTTTGCTATAGTTAATGGTGAATTCAGGATATTCCTCAGTAAGAAGAGGAATCAGACAACCTTATTAATTTTCAAGGCTCTGCTTAGTATTCACCATCTTACAGGCTTCAACTAGAAATTTCTTCACTACTATATTTTCCTCATTACAATAGGGAAGTTACCAGCTCTCTTGGGAATAAATGAATGCCACTTGTGGCTGCTTTTAATTCCCTCACTTTAAGCATATCATGGCTTAAAGTTTTAAAATAAAACAAACCAACACTTCCTATGGCATTTTGTCTCATTTAATTTCTGTCTTCATCTGATTTTGTAAGTTTTGCAAGTAACTGGAAACAGCAGATGCTTCTATTTGTGTTTTGTCTAGGTAAGTGTTACAACAGAACAAGCATAAGTCCACTATAACCAGTACTTTTGACGTCTTTCAGCCCTGGACTGACCTATTAATTTAGCTTGCATACCAAGATAGCTTAATTACACATATTTGACTAAGCATACTTACATAAGCATCCAATTATAGCTTAAAACAACACTCTACATGCATGACCATCTGTCATTAATCTGTTGTTAAGGCATAATGGTGTGTGCAGTTTCTTCCTTTTTGAATACATTAAATATTTTTTGCAGCTACAGCGAAGAAAAAACTGGCATAAGAACTGTTTGGAGTGCAATAATGCATTACCTTGACAATTTAAAACATGAATTTATAAGATAATCTGTCAATATTCTCTAAATATGCCCTCACATCAATGTGAATATTTTTTTTTCCTAAACTAACAACTACAGATAATACCAGAACTAACCACTTGCCTCCACATAAGCAAAACAAAGTGTTTTGAAATTCTTCTACCTTTTCTTTTCAAAATATTGTTCAATGTCATTTTCAATCTAGGATAAACTATCAGCATTTCTGCAACAGAAAGATAAAATGATGTTTAAATATGTCTCAGGAGACTAGGAGTCAATCAGTAGAGCAGGAAGAGATAAACGCATGATGAGATGCATTTAGAAAGCTCTGTAATGATACTCTGTTTTACAGTGGGAGGCATTAAAAACCCCACTGTTAATCACTTCTGACTACAGAACTGTGATATTGCTTTTACCAGTCAGATATGGTACCAGCTGCAATTACCCGAGGAACTCAATGCTAAGTTGCTGATGACAACCACAGCACACACATCCCAAGACTCAACCATCATTAGCATATATATCTACTTTATCTGTGACTAAAACTGATATATTTTATTTCTTAAAAGGATTTCTCCCCTCAAGACACTATTTCCTCCCTTAGCAAAGTACTTTGTGTGCTACAAAGTACCATAAACAAAGTGTTCATGTTATTATATTAAAAATCTTTTCACGTACACCTTCTTGCATCTTTTAGACTTTTTTATTTTGAAAGAAATATATTAAAGATTTTTGTGATATCTGCAAGAAATTAAAAGTCTTTTTTTCCTAATGATAACTTTAATCATGCCTGTAGACTCAAAGAGTGGACCTTTCCAGTCTGGAAATAGCAAGTGGTAACATTATCTTTTCTTTTGAGAGGAACTGTTCTTACTGCAGCTTTCAGTTTGAGGAAATAAAATCAGAAGTAGAAAACACAAATTGAGAAAAACAACTAACAAAAGAAAAATAACTTTTTTAGTAAGATTCTAAAAAAAAAAATCATTAAGTAGAAATAGTAGAGGTTGAAATACCTACTGAATTTTCTATAAGTGTTTAAATAAGAAGTCTGCTTTCTTTCTCATTATGCTGCTTTAAAAAAAATGAGGGTCCATTATTCATTACTTGAACATACAACGGTATTACTGTGAAAATCAATTTTACTGAAGGATAGAGCACATTTCCATACACTTCCTGCATGCAAGACAGATTCATTCAAAGCTGCCTCACTAAACCTAGGTAGACAACTGTGTGGAGAGCACAGCATCACTGAACAAGGCTAGCCAGATCTGGGACCAAACTGAATCTGCCAGGCTAGAGCTCATTACAACAAGCACATGGACTTTGAAGAAACACTCATGAACTACCATTAAACTGGCTAAGTCCAACTGTGAGCACTGTTTTTTTAAAAAAATTCCTAAGTTCGTGGGCAATAATAAAGTGTTAAAATGCCTTAAAGTCTTTAGAATACATTCAGATTTTATTATCTAAATAACAATATGCATCAATTTATAATCCTTCCAATCATATTTGCCCATATGAAAGAGTCACCACAACAATAACCTAAGGTTTAAAGTAACACTGGATTGCTACAACCCCTTTGAAAGAAACAACAGCTACCTTGTAAGACAGGACAGACACACAAGGAGACTCAGTGTAAAGTAGCCCCACCACTAATTCATACTGCACATCAGCTTTTACCATTATGGAAGCTGAAAACAGAGTGGGATTGAAAGTGGTAAAAATCCAGTTCACCAGAAGTCAAATTGAATATTTTTCCTGATTTAGCACTAAATCAAAACTTTCTGACATAGGGACAGACAGATTTCAATAAAGCAAATAATTAGTTCAAATGTTTATATTAATTCCTTCTTGTCACTAGCAAGCAAATAAACCATACCTCCAAAACTATTTCAAAGCAGGGAAAAAAAAAAAAAAGCAAAGCCATTTTAGAATGGTTTTACTTAAATCCCTTGCTATCACAGGAACCTAGATCATCTACATTTTCAGGTTTGGGATGGGGTTTGAACAGGTTTTTTAGCAGACTTCTTATTTGTTCCACTAAAGCTTTTGATTAAAGCAAAAGAAACTGTTTTCTGTTTGAGACACAGGCACAGGAACTGCCTGAATTCTGAGCTAATTATCTGCTACACGATAACCTGTAAACATAAAGTATTGATTCAAGGGCATATGATTCCTTCCAGCTGTATACTCACCATTTCTTGGAATGAAACTGCATTAAATTCAAAAATTTGGTATGGAAAGTTTGTTTAGCTGCCATAATGTTTTCTTTGAAGTGTTCAAATTCAGCACTGTTTTTAAATCAAACCATACAAAATAATTAGTTTTCTAGAACTTAAGAGGTCAATCTTTTTAGTATTTAGAAAAGCAAAAAGATAGCACTGATTTGTTTTTGGTAATTAAAGCTTGAGGCCTTTTTTCTCAGGGTTTTGCAAGCTGATAAGCAGTTTCTCTCTAGCACATCCAATACAGCTGTACAAAAAAATCCCAGCTGTATGCTAGGTTTTTCCTCTTTCAATACCCACACCCCCCCCACCCCCCTCCTTCTTTCAATTAGGAGCTTATTTTCTCTAATGGTTTCCATTTCTATCTCAGTTAACTCAAATAATGCTTAAAAAAAAATTCCAAGCATTGAAGTGCAAGAGAAGTGAACCTCTTCGTTCTGGTGCACAAGTGATCTCTACCACTTGGTAGAAAATTTGTTTTTACCAGGAAAAAAAGTTTAAGTTTCTCATATTAATTTTCAGATTTAATATTTGAAGAATGCTAAAAATTATCTGGCAAAAACTCCAGTTTACCTAAAAGTTTTAATTTACAAAACCCTTTTGTCAGGAATTTTATCTTATTTTTAAACTAGTTCTGCATAATTTTGCCTTGTCAGGAAGTTACATCTTTTCATGAATCTTAATTTTATGAGGACATAGATTTGTTAGATTCCAAGGAGAGGTTGCACTTGTTTTGGATAGTTGTAGGAAGAAATTGAAAAGATGTTTGATGTGGAAAGCCTTTATTTGTAAATGTACAAGAGTTTTGACATGTGGGTACTAAGCAATACAAATTGATTTTGGCTTTGCTTTTACTGCTGCTTGACTAGTAATTTCCTCAATATTAATGGCTATGTTTGCAGGAAATTCACTTAAGGAGCCTTACTAGCTATTAACAATGTCCTTGTAGAAATATACTAAAAGGAGAAAGTGTCATAGAACAGAATCATAGAGAATCATTTAGGTTGGAAAAGACCTCTAAGAACATCCAATTCAAAACCTAACACTGCCAAGTCCACCACTAAACCATGTTCCTAAGCACCACATCTACAGGTCTTTTAAACACCTCCAGGGATGGTGACTCAATCGCTTCCCTAGGCAGCCTGTTCCAGTGCTTGTCAATCCTTTCAATTTTGCCTGATATCTAATCTACACCTCCCCTGGCACAACTTGAGGCTGTTTCCTCTTGTCCTATCACTTGTTAATTGGGAGAAAAGACCTAATCTCCTTTCAGGTAGCTATAGAGAGCAATAAGGTCTCTCCCTTTCTCCAGACTAAATAACCCCAGTTCCCTCAGCTGCTCCTCATAAGACTTGTGCTTTAGACTCTTCACCAGCTTCAATGCCCCTCTTCAGACACGTTCCAGCACCTTAAGGTCTTTCTTGTAGTGAGGGGCCCAAAACTGAACACAGTATTTGAGGTGTGGCCTCACCAGTGATGAGTACAGGGAGAAAGAAATCACTTCCCTAGTCCTGCTGGCCACACTATTTCCGATATAAGCCAGGATGCTATCGACCTTCTTGCCCACCTGGCCTCACTGCCAGGCCAGCTCATAACCAGCTGGCCACTGACCAATACCCCAGGTCCTTTTCCACCAGGCAGCTTTCCAGCCACTCTTCCCTAAGCCTGTAGCGTTGCATGGGGTTGTTGTGACCTGAGTGCAGGACCCAGCACTTGGCCTTGTTGAATTTCATAGAATTGGCCTCTTGTTCAATAAGGTAAAATAACACTTCACACACATATAACTAAGCTTAGATAGATAGAGATATATATATATTTAAGACTATAGAGAGTGAATGAAGGTACTAGTTTAAGCTTAAGCACATGTAGATTCAAAGAGCAGAGGCCTCAGCTGCTCCAAGACAAATCTTCAGTTCTAACAGGTCCCTTACAGACTTTGTCATTTGGCACAATGTGCTTAGTTGCTAAATGGTCAGCGTACAACTTTAGCTTCTACTTAGCTATCACTTATGATAGCACTGTTAAAAAGCTTTTTAATCTCTTTTATATTTGTACAGTGACATGAGTGCAGATAGTGATCACTGGTATAAGTCTTCCCTTAGACCTAGCATTGTAAAATTTTTTCCCGTTGTAGAAAAGTAGCGTTACTCCAGCTTTTAATAAGACGCATCATGCTGATTTCGAATGTTTTGGATTAGTCATACCACAAGAGTTACCGAATGGGAATACAAAGAAAGCAGAAGAGCGAAGTCTACAAATTCACTCAACTTAGAAAGCTTCTGCAATTTGGTGTGCTTTTACAGCTTTGAAGCCCATACAACACCTGTCAAAAAGATATATCACATCACCTGTGGCCACTTCCCCCACGCTCATATGATCTGGCATTCTTTTTCCACTCATTGTTCCAAAGAATGGATTTGGGGTTTAGGCTTACCGAACTTTGCAGTTCCTATTCTAATCACACATTTGTATTAATTCTGACAGGTACTGTGGAGCTGTCTTGAAGCCTCAGTAGAGATCTAGGTTCCCTTATGTTAGGCAGTTTGCTACCTTATATTCTGTTGAGATACAAACTAAACCACAGGAGAGAATATTGCTAGAAAGGATTTCGGCCTTTAAAAACTGACATGGCCAGAATCAGAAGTGAGGCAATGTCAAGAACCAGAAACAAGTCTGAGATGCAATACAGCATCTAAAGAACAAGATCATCCTTATTCCTCCACCCTAACTTTTTTCTGCATGTCGTACATCTTTTCTTATACTTGAGTAGGTTCTTTTTAGGGGGAATACAAAACTAGTGCTAAAGTAGGAAAATACTGTCTTCTACCCACCAATATTTTTGCTATGCAGTAAACTTATGCACTTCATGTTTTTTAAGTTATTATATCCCTGGAGTCTAGATTAAGTAGAACTTAATCTTTCTACTTGGTAGCTAGCTACACCCTATGATACTTTCAAAGGTCACTTCCTCAACAGAAGCACAATATTTGCAGGTCTGCGAACATGCCAAACTAAAAAAAAAGAATTGTCCTGCACAAAGACAACTGGAGTTAAAAAGTGACCTGACGCAAACAGAAATTATTATGCTCACTCAATGCCAGTCATGCCTGCCAAAAATTTGCATTTACAACAACATGCAAAGTACCAACAGCATGACAGGATTTAGCAGTGGCATATTCTCATATTCCCTTGGCAATACTAAAGGTTGACAGCAAGAGGTCCCCGATGACTGGAAGAGAGGGAACATAACCCCCATTTTTAAAAAAGGGAACAAGCAAGACCCGGGCAACTACAGGCTGGTCAGCCTCACCTCTGTGCCTGGCAAGGTGATGGAGCAGATTCTCCTGGAAATCATGCTAAGACACAGGGAGAGCAAGGAGGTGGTTGGTGACAGCCAACACGGCTTCACCAAGGGCAGATCGTGCCTGACCAGTTTGGTGGCCTTTTATGACGGGTTGACAGCATCAGTGGACAAGGGACGAGCAACGGATGTCATCTACCTGGACTTGTGCAAATCTTTTGACACTGTCCCGCACGACATCCTTCTCTCTAAACTAGAGGGGCATGGGTTTGATGGATGGACCACTCGGTGGGTAAGGAGCTGGCTGGATGGCCGCACTCAGAGAGTGGTGGTCAACGGCTCGATGTCCAAGTGGAGACCCGTCACGAGTGGCGTCCCTCAGGGGTCCGTGTTGGGCCTGGCCCTGTTCAACATCTTTGTCGGCGACCTGGCCAGTGGGAT
>JAAGAY010145403.1:0-24154 GCA_011801015.1 Ardeotis arabs | reverse complement strand
AGCAATGATGGTTAATAGTTTAGATTTAAGAACATCTTCTCTTTGCAGTAGCATTGCTTTTCTCCATGTGTACCCTTATCTGTATTCTTTTGTATAAAGATAAAAAAAAAAAGAGCCTGCTGTAACTGGATAGTGTTGAATAAAGAGATCTGTGCAGCAGTGTAACAGAAGTACCCCAGAATTCTATACCCTTTGAAAATTCCATGAAAAGCTTTTCTGTGCCAGATGTGTAGTCTCTTTTTTTCATATGGAAGTAGCAAAAAAAGGACTGCTACCTGTACTTTTAAAGTTACGTCCTTATTGTAATGAAAGTGGATCTTTTTCACTCATTCGGGTAGAATTTGCACTAAATTTTGGCATCAGTGGATGCGAAAGGGATCTGTCACAAATTTTAGAGATTGTACCACAGAATTGTACTATAGTAGTAATAATTTTGTTCATCAGAAAAAGAGATACGTATGCCGTTGAGGATACACGGCTCTAATTTCCTGACATCTGGAAGTATTTTTAAGAAACCAGTATTGCACCTGAAAGTTTAAACCTTTAAACTCTGAATTATGTTTTAGATGGCAAATTGTTATCGGATGATGTTACACATTACGTTGTCCCTGACTGCAAGGTTGTTCAAGATTTCCTTGAGATTCTCGAATTTCCGGAGCTGAAAGGAATTATTTTCATGCAAACAGCATGTCAAGCTGTGCAACATCAAAAAGGACGCAGGTACCTGTCCTAGAACAACTTACTTTTGGTTTACATTGAATTAAGATACTAACTTTGTAAAATGCATATTTAAGCACAGTAACCCAAAGTCAGCCAATATACTGTCCTGAATTTGTTTTTAGGTCTTTCAGGTGTCGTAATGTAATTTACAGAAGGGAAAGAACCGTCATCCTTTGCGATCCATGGACATCGATGCCTGTCGTAGTTTTCACTTGATAGGAGCGATGTTAAATCTGTAACTTTATTAACTAATCAGATGGCTTGTGACAGGAGTTAAGGAGACTTTGCAGAAATGATGTATCATGTGCCCCAGCTAGATGATGGACATGTTTTTGGTTTGTCTTTGGGGAGCAATTAATACTATTAGATGTTACTTTCCTTACCAAGCATTAACCTATGTATTGCCATAGCATATGAGAGCGAGAGTGTGATCTGCTATCAAGGTCTTCCTATATTTCTAAAGCACAAACGCCTTTGAAGAAGTCGCTCTTGTCCTGGAAGTGATAAAATAAGTTCCTGAACACTTAGGATGTTTTGTGGGGCTCATTGGAAAACAAATATGTTTAAAGATCAGAAGCATTCATAATGGAAATTAGAAAAGCTTGCTTAGAAATTGGTGGTTTAGGTTTTATCACCAATGGTGTGATTTAATGAATGCGTTTCTTTGGCCATGACAGTACTTTTCCTTGAGTTTTTCAGCTGTATTTTCATCTGGAGTTAAAATAGCATTATCAAAGGAAAGCACACGACTATATTTTCTCTTTTGTGTTCCAGACAGTACAACAAGTTACGAAATCTAGTAAAGGATGCCCGCCATGACTGTATTGTGTTTGCTAATGAATTCCACCAGCATTCTTACGTGCCAAGAGAGAAGGGAGAATCCATGGAGAAATGGCAGACTAGGTTTGTTTTAACTTACGTAGTACTACGCTGCACAAGATCGTGACGTTGTATTTAGGAACACTAACGTGCATTGGGTACCTGAGAGTTCATACGCGTGCTCTGCTTAGCTCTGGAACAGTTCACAAAAACTGAAAATCTAGATTGTCCTTTTGAGATTAAGCAAGTGTCTACATTGTTTTCTTAGGAAAATAGACAAAAATGTACTTAATTAAATACCCTAATGCTAAAAAAAAAAAGCCAGATCATTTTGAAGTTACACAGCCATTTTAAAGAATGCTTTAACATAATAAATAGATCACGCACACCTGATTGGGCTGTTAGATGTAGCGTTTGATAGCCTGCAAACACCGTAGCATTGGAGTCCTGGCAGTTCTAACTTGCTTTTTACAAAGATTCACTCAGAGGAACAATATGTTCTGTTGCAGCTAGGGCACAAGTGGATGTATTGGGGAGGAAACATTTTATTTCCCTCTCTTCTCTTGGTGCTTATGTATGGCACATAAAAATCTTTGGAGATACAAGGTTTTTATAGCTTGGTGTATATATCTCAAAAGTATGCATGTTAAACCAAAATCTCATTTATACGAAGCTTGCAAATGTCTTGCAAGCAGCAAATGAAATATACCAGAAATCTTATTTCGAACTTTGCTTTTCTAGGAGTATTTACAATGCAGCAGTCTGGTATTATAATCACTGCTCGGGTCAGATGCCAGTTGTTGTGGTAACAGAAGATGAAGATGCTGTCAGGCAGTACGGAAATGAAACAGAAGGAGTGTTTGTGATTTCCTTCAAGGTAACATGCCAGAAAAATAGAAGGTTTCCTTTGTGCTGCATCAAAATGATGAAGCAAGTACATTAAAGCCCAATGTATAGTGCAAGTCATTTCAGAGTTTACACTGAAGAAAACTATGATGCTAACTTATGTCTTCATTTATCAAAGAAAGCAAAGATGTCAGTCATGGGATTGCCATAAAAACTGGCGGCAGTCAGCAAACCAGAGAACTGAGAAGAAAAACAGCAGCTCTAAAGATAGAGGTCATCTTTCTTATGAGCCCTTTTCATTGTTTTTCTTGTTTTTAAAGAATTTGGCGTTGATGAACAATGATCAGTTACCTCAGCCAGCTGTCTGTGGCACTTTACAAGAAGTGTGTAGCCTGGGTGGGGTATATTGGTAGTGAAGGTTTGTGAATCTCTAATCTAGGATGCTATCTTAACAGTCATGCCTCCTTTGTTGTATTTTGCAAATGAGTTACGTTGAATCTGGAACAAATCTGTGGTGTTTAGAGCAGACACGTCATTACCGCTGGGAAGTGCTATTAGAGTATAGCAGATGAGGCAGCTCTGGTCCATTCTGGGCTTTCCAAACGCGTTACTAAAAGAACAGGGACCTCTAAATACTTTCATGTTTGTTTTTATGTATGCATACAGAATTACCTGGATAACTTTTGGCCTGACTTGAAGGCTGCCCATGAACTCTTTGACTCCATACTTCAAGCTCGCCGTGAACGGGAGAGTGAAAGCCAGGAAAACCATGGAAAAGAATATCCTGAGCACTTACCTGTGGAAATATTGGAGGCTGGGATCAAATCTGGGAGATATATACAGGTAATTTGCTATATAGAGAGCGTACACAGAACAACACAGTCTTGTGCTTGGTCCCTTTAGTTGCCTGAATTAGACCAATTAGATAAAGAAATATTGCTATAGTGAGAAGAGGGAAAGAAAACAAAAAATCAAGAGTAAAAGGATGGAAGGGATTAGGAGTCTCAAAATATTTCCCCTACTTCATCTTATTAACACATGGGGTTTTTTCTCCTGGAGAAGGAAAAATGAGAATTTGTTATTGAGGGTCTTAAATTTGCTATGGATTTTTCTTCAGTTTGAGATGTGATATACCTGTAAACTGAGAAACTAAGTGTGATCTGAAGCACCTGTATTGTCATTCTTAAATATAAATAATGCTGTACAAGGGCAGCATTTCTTACTTCATTTGCACAGAGATCTCCTAATCAGTGAAATTAATTTACGGTTTTATGGCTGTGTAGGGCCTTAATATGGATTGTTGGTGGACATGTGTCCTTCTCTTAAAAAGAATGTAAAGAATTAGAGGTAGTAATTTGTTCCTTTCTTGACAATTTCAGCAGCAAAGCGAGAATAGAATATGAGCAGGAAGACTGCGGTTTTTCTTTCTGGTGGGAATAACTCCAGATTCCATATTAAGGCAGGCAGCAAAAGTAATCTTACGCTGCCTGTGCTTTGAATAAAGAGACCTTTACATGCTAAATTTAATCATAAGCTGGTAAAAGAGCTTACCATTCTTTTCTGGAAGTGAGTACTTAAAGTTCTGCATTGTACATTCTCCCCCGTAGAGAGAACAGTTGTGTTCAAAATAACCTACATATCAATAAAAACTACTAATTCATCTAAAAATAATTGTAAACTCCAAAATTTTGTGCTGTAAAATTGACTATTTAGAGGTGTGACTGTTCCCTTCTGTTTATTGTTTGTTATTTTATTTTAGGGTATACTCAGTGTCAATAAGCATAGAGCACAACTGGAAGCTTTTGTTCGACTTCAGGGATTTGGCAGCAAAGAAACAGGTGAAAAGACAATGAGAGGATTTACTGAATGCATTTTTGACACTGTCTGTGCTTTTTACATGAAGCCATGTCGCCATATGTACGTAGCTGTTCAGTTATTAAACAAGATGAAAGCTATAACCCAATGCTTGGGTTATTTTCACGTGCCAGAAAGGAGGCTGAAGATTAACCCAGAGGATGGGCCTCGTGAGAAAACAATGCGCTTTATGTCCTCCTTCCCCTTTCTTAGTACCTTTGGCCGTGTTTTGAACTCTTGTCCTACTAACAGGTTTCCCTAGACCTTTTCTGAAGTTGAATACTGAGGCAAATTGCTATCTCTGTGCTTTGCTTTGACTTCAGATGACCGCTCATTTGACTGAAGGAGCTGTTTGCATAGGTGTTGGCAGGATTAGGAAGCTGGTCACTGTGAACGTAAGAGGATGAGATTGGAACACTAGCATTGTCTTTCTGGTTTGAGTTAGTAACAAATACCTTTGAAGGAACAGCACGCTATCCTTGCACAGATATATTGTCCCAGCTTTCATGAACAAGTACTTTCAAATGTTCTTGTGATAGACCCTGTGCTCAAACCGGTGTTCAATATACTAATCCTTTTTTTAGAACTTGTTTAATTCTGGGCCCTGCCCAGAATCCTGTGGCAGTGGTTTCCACAATTTAACTGTGCTGTGTGTTTTTAAAACTGCTGCCCAAGATCAATGAACTCATCCCGGCCTATGCTGCTTTTGATCCAGGAGATTACTTACAGAATTGCTTAATATGTCCTTTAAAAAAAAAATGAGAGAAAGGTTTTATTTTTTTTTTGCAATATTAATTGCTTGCCAATAGTCTGTTTTAGAAGAAATGATGTTGCAAACGTCATTTTCTATTACTTCAGCAGAATGCTGCCAAGAGCGTAGGGATTTGAATTTTTTAGCAGTTTGTAGTTCTATTTCTTTTTATTTTAAATTTAGAACTTCAAAGTGACATCCTTATTTATGGGTCCAGAGCTCGAAATCGTGCAATCCATGGTGATGTGGTAGCTGTTGAGTTACTGCCTTTGCACGAATGGAAAGGAAGGACTGGCGCCCTTTGTGAAAATGAGACTGAGGATAAAGCACCTGCAGACACCACGGGGGACCCCATGCCCACAGGTGAAGTCGATGGCCTGAGACAATGTTTTGTTGAGATCGCCTCACTTCCTTGGTCCAAGCTGTGTTGTACTCTTCGTTCTATAGTCCCTTCCCTCGATTGCTGTGACTGTCACATTTTTTGCAGCACAGGAAATTTGATGTGATTATCTCAAATGAAAGCATTCTAACATATCCCAACAAGAAGGCCACTAAATGCTTTCTGTGTGTGAAACTGCCCCCTTTTTTTTCCTCTTTAATTTCATTTGCAGAAATAGCTGAATTATTGTAGTTATCCTCCTAAGACATCGAGTTTGGAATACTTTGCTACCCAAATCCATGCTGTCGCTCTTCACAACTCTACGAGAGACAAACTGCCGTTCTAATACTGACGAATTTACCAGATTGTGCACTCAGGTCCTCCACAAATTTTTCTGTTAGGTGAAGAAGTATCCAGCTGCCATTACAATGTGACATGCCTGTGCACGATGGAAACTTAAGAGTCTGATTTGAAAATACTACTCTGCAGACATAGCTACATCTTAAAAGCTTGCTGAGGCTAGAGTTAAAAGTTTTAGGAGGTTAATTATCTTCCTGCAAGAAAATGCTGTTTGATATTGGATCTTTGCTTTTAAATTTTTTTTTTTATTTTTTACTAGATTTGGCCCCATTTCAGTAGTAGTGGGAATCTCTCTGGATAATTTATGCACTGTATCAGCTGAAATCTATACAGTGAAGTTAGTCTGCACATAAATAAGAGCTCATTAAAATTTGCCTGTGCCAATGATAATTTATAACAAACATGTATTGTTGTCTGCATACCATATGTTGTTAGCAATTGTAACACAGATTTCTGGACACGTTAGTTCATATCACAAAGCAGTGAATCTTCTGTACCTCCCACATATTTGCTTTTGTGTTCCTGTTTAACTCTTTAATGTACAGCCAACAATATTCCTTATTAAAAGGTAAAGTTGTTGGGATCATTCAAAAGAACTGGAGGGATTATGTGGTCACTTTCCCCTCTAAAGAAGAGAACCAGTCTCAGGGCAGAAATGCTCAGAAAATCCTTGTTACGCCTTGGGACTACCGAATTCCCAAAATCCGGATCAGTACCCAGCAAGCTGAAGCATTACAGGTAATTTGACAGAAGTGTTTCTCTATTCTGTGTTCCTGTAAAATTGTGCAGGTGTTATGCTCTGATGATGTTTTCCTTGGCCAAAAGACGGGTAAAACTATTAGTAAAGTTAACTCTGGGAGAGCAGTTTCACTTCTGCCTTGAAGGAGTGTGTTCAGGTCCTGTCAGAACTGTGTCGCCTGCAGCTAATAAAGCTTATTTGAGTTCTGAATTTGGGCCACAGCCCAGGTGCCCTGAGCATTTCTATACTACTTACTTTGTTTATTTCTGAGAAATTAAAGGTCATATCAGGGGTGTAAATTGTAATAGTTCTGGGGGCTTTATTGGATCTATGACTATGTAACTTTGATGAAAGTAGTGAGGTGAGCTTTTGAACAAATAATGAATCGTGAGGATTAGCCTGCCATTGCTGCAGAAAGAAACATGGTTTTATTCATTCCTCGCTGCTTTTACCTTGTCGTGTTAACTACTTCTTCAGAGCCAAGAAGTAAATTCTAATTGTGTCTTTTCTGCTGTAAGAATATTTGTGTACATCACGGTTTTGCTTTTAGTTTTTGTACTTTAAGATAGAGATTTTTCATATAATGACCTCAAATGGGTCTTTGATCAGGAAAGAAATGTAATTCTCAGTATTTGTTTGGATGCTTCTCGTTGTAAAGTTTTTAGTGTTGCTAGTCTCCTTGAATAGCTTTGCTTGCCCCTGAACAGATATTTCTATTGATTGCTTGTCAGGAGCAGATTGCTATTCTAACAGAATTGTCTTGCTGCAGGAGTACAGAGTTGTTGTGCGTATTGATTCTTGGGAATCAACGTCTGTGTATCCAAATGGACACTTTGTGAGAGTTCTAGGAAAAATTGGAGATCTCGAAGGGGAAATTGCAGCTATTCTTGTGGAGAACAGCGTTTGTGTTGCTCCTTTCTCGGAAATCCAGGTTAGTCTTTGTGATGAGATACATTCTTTTCTGTTGATTTGCAGTCTTGTTCCTCAAAGAGGAGAACCCTCTTACAGCTGAATGTCTTAGTTGCCAACAGATTTTTTGAAAGTTGGAAACTATTTATAGGTTATTTTTCTGGAATTACTTTTGGATCAGTGGTTCTATAGGTACTACAAATTTTCAAGTCAGAAGTGATTTTAAGACAATATGTTTGCAATGAGGAGAAGATTACAAACTCTTAATTCTAATTTGAGCTAGACTTTTAAGATTTTCCTGCCTTAAATATGCTTATGGTGCTGATCCTGAAGGCCCAGACCTACTGAAATAATTGTCTTCTATCCTTTTGTCTGCAACCAGGAGAGGAACCAGCTGTCATACATGAGTATTTTGATTATACCTACAATTAATTGAAAGAAAAAGAATGTAAAAAACCAATATACAGTGGTGATGTTTGCCAGAGCTGCAGTATCACCACAGTAATATCAGTTGTCAATAATAGGCATAGCATTATTTTAAATTCTGGTTCATGCCTTCTGTAAAGTAAATGTAATAAACTGACTTGGAAACTGCAAGGAAAGAACAATTTGTCTAGAGTGAAAAAGTACACAAAACAATTAATGGCGTAGAAAAGGAAAAGCTAATTAATTTGCTGGCTTCTTTTTGTAGAAAAGCTACAGAAAATAACTGTATGATCATCAATAATGTTTTTGTACAGATGAGTGAAATGCCCGTGAGTTCTTCAAAGAATCCATGGAAAGTGAATCCAGAGGAGGAAAAAAAACGTCTTGACTTGAGAGATACACACCTGATATTCAGCATTGACCCAAAAGGTTGCGAGGATGTGGATGATGCGCTCTCCGTTAGGGCTCTGCCTAATGGGAATCTAGAGTTAGGGGTCCACATTGCAGATGTGACCCATTTTGTGGCAGCAAATTCTTACACTGATGTTGAGGCCAGAGCAAGGTAAATTGCTTTCTAGAAATGAGAAAATGTAGGGAGGTTAGAAGTTTGTGATGCTACCCTAAGGAAACATTGAGAAACGTTGGAAGGAAGGAAACATTCTTTTTTCTTTCTTCTTTTGTGTCATGGAAACAGCTTATTAAAACTAACGTATAACTAAATGGTATTCTGCTTTTGTTTGGATAAAACAGGCCTGCTGGGGAAGAAACTTGCTTTCTGACCTACTGCTTCACCCTTTTACTACGAAATTGCTCTTTTTGACAGAGTTATGATTTAAGTTTATCTCTCCCTCATCGCTGCTGTTTGCTTTATAGTCTACTTGAACATTTGTGATTTGAAGTATTTATAAACCACTGGTTTGCATTCCAAGGGAGATGAATCTTCACACAGAACATAGAAAACCCACAAAATGGAGTATAGTCTTACATTAATTTAATTCTGGAGGAATTTGGCAAGCTTATGTTTTAATATGCCAAATATTCCATTCTTTTTTTTTCTGTTATTGCCACTACTTTGAACTGAAACTGCTGAATCACTTTATGAAATGTATTCTTTGTAGATGCAAAGAAATGTAAGCTCTATAGCCAGCAGAGATGTTTGGTATAGCCTTAAATGACCTTTTCTTAATTAAGCATGTTTTGTACAGCCCTACTTCTGCCCTTAATGGAAGGCAAAATTAGCCTATTAGTTATTTAAATGATTTGACTTCGGTAGTGCACAGCTGTGGGTTCTGTCAGAATAACCTTTTAAAATCATGCTGTGTGCCTTGTTTTGCTGTTTTGCTTATACCGCAAACTGCTTGGGAGATACACACCAGTGAGTCCTTGTGAGAAGAACAGTAAATGTATCTTATTCCTCAGGGCAACAACTTATTATTTAGCGGATCGTCGTTACGACATGCTGCCCTCCGTCTTGAGTGCTGACGTATGCTCTCTTCTTAGCGGAGTTGATAGGTAAGATTTTGTGTCATAACTGTTTATGCATTTGCTCTTTGAATTATTTGCTACTGTTTGTAAGTGAAGTAGTAGGGAGTCACAAAAAGCTGAAATACAGTATTACACAATGACTATCTCGTCCTTTAATAATGTTTACCCGTACTCTTAGCAATTTGCTTTTCATTTAAACAGCACCTTAGAGGTGAAGGCATCTTTGTTCTTCACTTGTGTTTTCACACGAGTTTCGCTCTGGAGTGCACACACCCACGTGAACGGTCACGTTTTCCCTGTTGTCCTACTCCTCGAACGCCGTTACCCCTTTTCATTACAATTTACAGGGTTAGTTGGGGCAGGCGCGAGGATATGCAGGGTGGAGATGTGTTCTTTGTGGATGCACCTGACTAATAAAATAAAAACGAATAAAGATAACTATTGCAGCGTAGCTGTGCTTTGAAACAGACGTGGAGCTGTATCTTAGCGGTGCTCTGCCTCAACGGGTGGGTAGCGCATACTGCTGACGTAGTTGGGTCCTCATTTGTTAAGTTGTGATGCACAAAACTGAAAGGCAAGTGGCATTGCTGAGCACTGGTTTGTTTATGTAGAAAAATGTGTTGCCAGTAAAAAAAAACCAGAATGAAGCTTGTAAATTTGTAACAGTTGGATGTGCTTGAGGTGATAGTTTAAGCCAACCATAACTATTGACAGAATTGTGCTCTTACCTTTAAGGTATGCTGTAAGTGTCTTGTGGGAACTCGAAAAAGAGTCCTATGAAGTGCTGAGAGTCTGCTACAACAAAACCATCGTTCGCTCTGCGTACAAGCTATTTTACGAAGCAGCACAGGGATTGTTAGATGGAGACACAAGTGTTGTTAGTGATATCCTGGAACTGCAAAACTTGGATGAAAGCGCTAGACTGAAGAAGCTGGATGAACTGGTCTGGGCGATATCAAAACTCACTGATATAGCACGACACGTTAGAGCCAGGCGGGACAGCTGTGGTGCTCTGGAACTAGAAGGGGTAGAAATCCGAGTGCAACTGGATGATAAAAATAATATCCATGATCTCATCCCCAAGCAGCCGCTGGAGGTGCATGAGACTGTAGCGGAATGCATGATTCTTGCCAACCACTGGGTGGCAAAAAAGATTTCGGAAACTTTTCCTCACCAAGCTTTGTTGCGTCGACACCCTCCGCCACAGCAGGAATTCTTTACCGAACTTCGAGAATGTGCCAGTGCCAAAGGTTTCTCAATAGACACACGGTATCTTTTATTACTTGTCTTAAGTGCTTTAATTAAGTTAAGCAATTAACTATTATTTGGCTGTGGTGTTGTCACAAAGCATTACAGTTCTCAGTATCAAAGTTAATAGACACTGCATAGCAATTCTTAAAAAAAAAAAATTACCATAGCCTTGCTGTAAGCAGATGGCAATATCTGAATAATTTTAGACCTGTCAGAAAAAATTTGTTCAGTCACGGTGCAGTGCTTACGCTCTCTGATAGCCTTGTTTGCACCTTATTTCCTGTACTAGTATTGTAAGAGAGTACTTGTTTAGATCAAGTTAATTGCGTGCAATGCAGCCATTTTAAATGACTCAAAATAATTCAGAATTACTTTGTCAAGATACTGTAGAAGGCTGTGAACTGCATCACAGTGGAGGCATCATTTCTGGACATCGCAGAGTGTGGAGGGCAGCAGTAGTGCCTCCTCTTACTTGGGTGTCACCTTGTCCCACACACGCTCTGCTGTAGAGAACAGGTTTTGGGCCAGCTCAGTCTGTTTGCGCAGCGTAGAGTGGCGTTTTGCTCCAGTCCTTGGTTCTCCAGGGTGCAGGGGACAGGCCTGCTGGTGAAAACTTTTTTTTCTGAACATTTTTCTAGAGCAGAGTTGTTCTTAAACTGTGTTGAAAGTTTTAATATCATTCTGCTTGTCATTCATACTTTTATAATAATAACGATTAATCCATTTTTATGTGCTTTTGTATGCTATTTTTAACTATAAACTATTATGATCAGGAATAGTGTAATTTTTTTCAGAATGAACCTTTTTTTGACAGGTCTAACAAAGCACTGGCTGAGTCTCTGGATAAAGCAAATGACCCGCTGGATCCCCTTGTAAATAAACTGTTGCGATCCATGGCCACTCACGCCATGTCCAATGCATTGTACTTCTCAACCGGCTCCTGTCCTGAGGAGGAGTTCCATCATTACGGTACTCCGTCACTTCATTTCTTTATGCTATTCCTGTTGTTATTCCTGAACTGCTGGGGGGAAGGCAGTTGATCGCTTTGATCGCTTATCACTGCTTCCTTTTTTATTTGCAGGACTTGCCCTGGAGAAGTACACTCATTTCACTTCTCCGATTAGAAGATACGCTGATATTGTTGTGCACAGACTCCTGATGGCAGCTGCTCTGAAGGAAGCTGAAGGAGACGTTAAGGACAGCGTATTCAGTAATAAGGATCTGGAGGAATTGTGCAGACACATTAATAACAGAAACCGGGTAAGATGGCCGGCGTGTGCATCTCCGTCCGTTGGTGTGCCATCCCGCAGAGTGGGACACCAGTCCTGGCTGCAGCTTTTTGGTACAGCAACAACATAGTACCACTTCATTTGTATTGATAATGCTTTGGGTTTTTTTACTGAAATACCAGTTTTCTTCTGAGAGCAGTAGTAAAACTGACTTCCTAATTCACCCCTACTACCTGTAGGATTTCCTTTTAGATGTCATTTTTCTCGGGGACAGGTAAGGATGTAAGTAATGGGGGGGGGGAAACTATGGAAATCAAAGCCAAACAAGCTCGTTGAAATATTTATTTAGGTTGTTTTGTCTTTTCTGGGGGGGGTGCTTGCAGGCAGCCCAGCGTGCTCAGAAGCAGTCTACTGAACTCTTCCAGTGCATGTACTTCAAAGACAAAAGCCCAGAAACAGATGAGCGCTGCGTGGCAGATGGTGTTATTTACTCCATTCGAACAAATGGCGTGCTTGTTTTTGTACCAAGGTGAGTTGATTAGAGCTCGGACTGAGTTTAAAAATCAGACCTAAGTGTTAGAATACCGTCAGGACACCTCTAGTCCTTGAGAAGGAAACGTTTCTAGTGTGGCCTGCTGTTGACCGATGACTGCTTTTTAGATTTTTGTTGTAAAGCGTAAGAGTGCTTTTCTATACGTTGACTCTGCAAAGGAGTTCAATGAGGAAATGGTAAAACTGTGCACACAGAGCAGCTCCACGTGGGCCTGTCGTCCCCCAGCATTCCGGAGGGCTCAGCCTGGGGACACAGCTGAAGAGCCACGCTCTGCCCAACGCAGAGAGGCTTCTTCCAGAGAGCCCACTGCAAATACGCTGCTGGGCTTTCATCACTTTTGTTAAATGGAGAACTGTTTCCTCTCCCTGCTGTCTGGAATAACCTGTAGTGCTGCTCTTTGCCATTACGGGGCTGTTCCAGGCTCCACCCAGCACAAGGTAATGGCTCACTGACTGGTTTACCTCTGCTTTGCTGCTTTCAGCACGCTTCAGTCACTGCCTTCGTGCTGTTTTCGCACACTCCAGGGCTTGCTTTGACAACACGTATCAGAGGCCCTGAAGCAGGATTAGCAGGCTACAGTGGTTGCTCCTTTATGTTGCTTTTATAAAATCCTAGCTAGCCACCTGTTGGTTCCAAAATTAAGGGTGAAAAGTGTTATAACAGCTTCTCTCTGCTCATCTACTTTTTTTTTTGTAGGTATGGAATCAAAGGTGCTGCGTATATGAAAAACAAAGAAGGCTTAGTCATCTCTTGTCAAGGTGACAGCAGCTGTGAGTGGAAGCCTGGATCACTTCATCGCTTTCAGAATAAAATTACCTCCACTACAACTACTGGAGAATCCGTTACACTGAGCCTGTTCGATCATATTACGGTGAGTATTTAGTCTGAAGGAAGTAAAAGGAAATAGCACTACCAGAAATAAAATAATTTTTATATTGCTTTTAAGGTGAAAATACTTGTGCAGACTTCTCGCTGCCATGCTGACACGATCAAGCTTGAAGTAATCAGGAACGCACCGTACCAGACTGCAGACACAGAGGCTTCCCAGAAGAGTTTTCCTGCGGTGAGATCTGACTTGGTAAAAGAAGTCAGTCAGTCTGCAGAAGCGGCCCAGCGTGCCCAAGAAAAAGCAAGGGTTGAAGTGATTGACAAGGACTACCAGGAGTACTGCCAGAGCCAGGGAGCAAGCTTATACCAGCTGCTGGAGGAGATCCGGGATTTGGCTCTGTTGGATGTGTCAGCTGACGTTAGGACTTGAACTGTAACCTAGCAACAGCTGCTATGGACATTCTACTCCTATTTTCTAAAAAAAAAAAAGCAGATTATTTAAATATTCAAGAATCCTTTTAATAAGAAACTAAATGTCTATTTTAAATAAGAATTATTTTTATCTGATTATGAACATGTTTGAGTTTTTAAATACTTTATACATGATAAACCTCATCTTCCAGACTAAAGACAGTGTGGTGAATTCTTTTAACTGAAATTCAAAAAGTTGATTTCCCATGTTGTCCATAAATTAAATTCTTATAAGTATTTCTTGCAGCTGCCACTACAGTGGCTTTAACTCACAGCTACAAGGATGTAAAAAGCAAAACTCCTTCACACTTTCATTTCTTGAAATTCTCCAGCTGCACACCTGGAATAAAATTAATACTTGTTGACATCAATTTATTTCTTCTGATATAAATGCTGTCTTCTCTAGAAATTCCATTTCTGGTCTGAACAACAGCCTACCCTGTGCTGCTGGAGAGGGCAGGCTCAGGGCTTTACCAGGATGGTGATGCTTGCTCATCCCAGAAAAAGCAAAAAGCTGTTGTGCAAGAAGGAGAAGCAAGAATGTAAAAAGAGGATAAAACCGAGCTTTAAGACAGAACAAAATCAGTCAGAGGGAAGAGAACTAAGCTGGTCAAAGGCAAAGCACTTGCCTGGGAGAAGATGTTTGACTAGCACAGGGGACAGAGAAGGCTGGAGAGCCTGGCGTTGCAATAGCCTCATACAAGCATTTCAGATTTGACTTAGTAAATTTAATAGCTCCCATTTTATAAGAATAAGATACATGTACTTGCTTATCAAGTAAAAAAAGTGCAGGACACGTGTTCAGACATAGCACTGCCCACTGTTACAAACCCCTGCAACTTGAGTAGAAACTTCACCTGCCAGTAGCCCAGTTAACTCCATTTGACATCGACTGTAAACAAAACTCAAAGTAGGTAAAAAACTCATTCACATTTCCTCAGGAGTGCCGAGGGAGGTGGTAAAGATGTCTCAAATGCAGATGAAGAACTTTGTTCTGTTTTCTGGTGCGTGGAGTTGCTCATCTGCAGTTCCAGGAGAGTTCTGTCCAGCTATACAGATGTCAAAGATTTCCATGAAGCGTCTGAGTGAGAGCACACGGAGCCAGCACCATTTCAATACAATGGCAGTACTTCAAGCACGGGGGTCTTTCTGTCGAGAAAGTCATTCAGAGTACGGGAAATGGTAACTGCTTTTCACTGGCACCTTCCAGTTCTCTGTCTCCAGCTTCAGCTTCTCTAACAGCAACCCTGGTTACAGCAGCTTCAGCATCCTCAGTAAGGTCAGGGGGATCCCAAGCAACCGGGGTATTGAGCTCCTCCTCCAAGTAACTAGTGGAGAGCTCTGAGAAACAAACAAGAACAATTTCCTACCGTGAGAAAACGCTGTTGCTGCGTGTTTACCTGTAGTTTCTATCACCACAATCACAGTGGGCAGGAAAGCCAACCGCAGGTGACCAGCAAGTTGACTTTCCTTTCATCAAAGACAAAGCTGTCACAATTTGGCGTGACAATGAGGGAGAGTAGTTCTGACAGCTTTGCAGGAGTCTAACGGCAGGAACACCGTTTAAATGTGAGAGTTACACATTTGGCTACTTACTAGAAAAGCAATCACTACCATCTCAACTGCTTCAGCACTCGGTTGTACAAACTTCTCAGGCTACCAACCCAAACATCAACAGTGAAGTTAGAGTTGGTTACCGTTGGGCTGTGACTGGCTGTGACACTGCATCTTCGCTTGCCGTCGTTCCAAGGCCAGCTGCCTGTTCTTCTTGATTCGCTCTTGTTGCTCCTCTGTGAGAGTTGTACCCGACAGAGGATGGGGTTCCTCTGTGTTTCCAGAGCAGGACTGCACATCTTCAGAGGCTGTGTCCAGTCCATTGCTTTCCCCTCCACCATCTGCTTAAAAACGAGGCGTTGGGAGGGGGGAGAGGTGCAGAAATTAACACTTAGAACCCAGAGAGGTCTACTGATAAATAGCTGTCAAGAGAACATTTTTAAAGCATTTCTGTGTTCTGCATTTTAAAGTTGTGTTGACAGCTGAAGATCATTCCATAATTTAGTTTTAAATTCTCTAGGCAATTTTCTGCCTAGGTCCACATACCTGACATTCAAAGTATACGACAAATGTTTATCAGAAACCCCGAAAACAGCAGTAATCAATACCTGAATTCAGAGAGGCACAGCTCTGTGTGCTAAGTTAACAACCACAAGCTGAGCTTGAAGGTTAAAGAGGCAGTGAATTCAGGCAATCCTTACAGAAAGGCCAGGTAATGTTCTTCCCACTCCGACAACACTGTCCTTTGGGAAGTGGAAGGACTATTATGGGAATCAGACAGAGGTTCGAACGCAGACACCAAATAGTTTTCAATTCAGTGTGCTACTATTATGGAATATTTACTCATCTGGCAACAATGAAACATGCAAAATGGAGGCGGCTCAACCCTGTTAGACAGGCTTCACCCACCAACAGAGAAGCAGAGCACTCTTTGAAGAGCGCCTAAGGCCAAGTACGCCTGCGCCTTTGCACCACCTGAAGGCTGTGAATAGAGAAGTCAGCCGACAACAAGGTTTGGTTTTTAATACGACACCCTAGCTGCAGTTTTTATTTCAAAACAGTAAGATACCAACTCAAGTTTTTCAAGTGATGACTGAGCAGTTGTGGCAGCACACGTGCTACCACGGTCCAAGAAGATATCAGCATCACATTCAAATAGAGATGTATGGAACCATCGCACAGAAACATCTGATCGCTCTACAGACACTGTCGGCAGGAACCATTTGCTTTGCTGTTTGTGGCTGCTTACGGCTGCATTCCATCTCTAGCAAATGCAGCCAACAGTGCAGACAGCCACATGCCACTAACTGCCCACAGGCCTTCCCCACAGGCCAGGCAGGGTTCTACCGCTGGTTAACCCACCCACCAGCACACCTTCCCCAAGCACTGCCTCGTCTGGAGGGAAGAAAAACTGGACAGCAGTTAGGTAAGTGCTCAAGAGACACACAATGGAAGTGTGAACACCTGCAAAGGACCTTAGGAATGACTACAAAATGATCTCATTTCTGCTAATAATGTTTATTTCAAACTACCAGATGAAACCTGCTCCCTTTTTATTAAAAAAAAAAGTGTTTATTTCTAGTCTATCTAAAACATCATCTGATTGGCAGAGACTCTTGAATTACCTACTTGTTAAGTGGCTGGATTTCGATACTGGAAGAAGAAACACTCAATAGTAACTCTTAAGCCAAGGCTTACACACAGACGTAACTACTTTCCCTGTAAAGGACACTACACCCTGACGGCACTGTAACAGCCGGTACTATAAACGGTATAACGAGTCTGATTTCTGCGTTAGTAAGATCAAGGAGCTCTTCAGACTGCATGCTCCTAAGAGTACAATACAAACCAGTACGTTCACTTCATAATTGCAGTTTTGGGGTTTTTTTTTTGGAAGAATATCTCTAACAATGCTAGTAATACCACCTATTTTCCATTTCCTTTCAGTATAGCATGCATTTTTATATATACACACACACAGAGGATTTTATTCTGAGTACCAGTTCAGTTTTGTAATCGTAAGTCTTGCAGAAGCTTGGTTTTAAAATCAAAGACAACAATTTCTTCAACATTAGAAAAATGTATCACAATAATTAATTTCAGGTCAGTAGGGGGGGAAGTAAAGTAATTTTAAGAATTGAACTACGAAAAAAAAAAAACCAAACAAACAAAAAAAAACCCAAAAAAAAACCAGCACGAAGAGCATACCTTCATTACTTGCAAAGTCTTCATGTAAAATAGGAAGATCAAGTCTAATCCGCTTTAGGCAGGTCTGCAAATGAGAGTAAAATACTGATATTTCATCTGTAATAAAATCTTTTGTGCAACATTGTTATATTTTTAATACTACTCCCAATTTCTCTTTACACTTTGTTACTCTGAAAAAATACTCCTTTCACTACATGTCTATTTGACCCGTCACTTTTAATGCTGTGGATCATTTTCCTAATCCTTCATCTACGACCTAGCCAGATGAAGCAGCATTCTTCATAAGTCGTCTTTTATAGGTTCAAACATAAAAAAATAAACAAACCAACCCCTAAAAACCAACCAGTCCCAGCACTCTTAAGCAAATTACTTTGGTATGAGGTGTCCTGAAAAAGTTGAAGCCAATTCTCGGAAGTACTAACTCAAATAAAGAGAGGTTATATCTAAATGTAAACTTAAATACTTCTAATACTAGAAAGAGCTTTTTTTAAAAGAGAGATAAATTTAAATAACATTATATTCCTTAGCAATATGCACAACTTCAGTCTGCTTTTGTCACGTAACTGCTCGCCTAAGCCTACCTCTTACACTATTCAGTTCTGCATGAAAAGAAACAGACAGGAACAATACGTACCTGAACTTCCTTTTTGTTTCCCAAAGACTCTACTTTATCAATAAAATCCTCAAATTGCAATTTTGGAAATAGTCTATGAGCCCAGTGTTCCATGTGTTGTAAGAGCGTCTTCAGGTCTTCTGCCTAGAGCGTGAAACAAGATATCCAGCCAGTAAACGCTGACCAAGTCAACAGACGGCAGAGGAAACACCACAGTAACGTTTCTGAAAATATTCGGCATCTGCAGCTTGAAAGTCTCTCAGAAATTTAAGCAATACGGATGGGTAGCCTTTCCTCCCACAATCAAGTCTGTAAGTGTAATTTCAAGCTATCAGAAAAATAGCGAACCAATTTCAGGAAAAGTATTTGCATATACTGTAAAACATCTGACAGGCTTTTGAGAAGTCGCCCTTAAGCAACCCTAAGTCTGACTGAAAAAAAAAATTCATAGGGCATAGCTGGCATTTATTTTGATGTTTAGAATACACAGAAAAATGTACATCAAAATAACCTTATCTAGCAAAGTTTTTTGCTCAGATGAGCAGTATTACCTAGTTCTTCAGTTATAACTGCCTCCAGTTGTAAAGAGAAAATTTACAGCATGAATGTTCTCCGTAAACCAGAGGTACCCTTGCAAGCGTGCCAACAGTCTAATTATTTTTAAAGAAAAATCAGCTTTGTATGTTTAAGGGTATCTGAGATAATGAGACAGTTTGTAGAGAAAATACTGCTTTCTCTTTGCTTAAATGGCATGTCACACTTTTTTTAATATTAAAAACTTTGGGATAGAGGTGTCGCAAAAGCCAGCAGATTTCACTAGCAGAGGAAACTGACCATGAAGTGAGACGGTAAAGGCATTCTAGGTGTAGCAGGCAGTCTTACAAGCCTGTTCCGATCAAAAAAAACCCTTTCTACGGACAATACAAAGAGTCACAAACATGATTCTAGTCTTCAAGTAGAGGAAAATAGTTTGAAGATCAAAACATCAATTTTGTTAAAACTTTAATGTTTGTTTTGTTTTTTTTTTTTAATTTGCAACTACAAACCCCACCAGGATACATACAAGTACTGTCACAAAGCCAGCTCACCAGAATGCAGTATCAATTCTCCCCGTATCTGGTGGGCAGCAATCTCAATTCTAGACCAACCTCCCAGGAAACAAAGCAGAAGCTCTCTGTCTTACCTCGTGCCCCTTACCCTTGAACTTGACGTTGTCAAACATGTGTCTAAGGGCTGGAAGTCCTCTTGCTGAAATCAACCTGTTCACAGGAAATGGGTGAAGTTATTTGAAATCCTTTCTTTTTCTAATTCAAAAAACAAACAGAACAATACACCCTTAAAACCCCCGAAACAGCCCCACATTCCTTTAAATACAGAGCTCTATGTGAAAGATGCACAGAATTAGAAGTCATTAACAAAAGGCACAAAATAGGGTAAAGACTCTGTAAGACAAAAGACTTATTTGGAAAATACTGCTTCTTTACTGCTTCTTTTTTTATTTTCCTCTTCTTAAATACGTTATCACAGAGGTCTTATCACTGTCACCAGTGAGCACGGCCCTGGCCAGCAGCGGGTCCACCCTAGACCCAGCCAGGTCCATGGACAAAGGGGAAACCTCCAGCAGCTTCTCACAGAAGCTGCCCCTGTAGCCTCCCTGCCCCACCACAAAAAAACAGCGCATGTACTTTAAGCAGTACCCTACAGTCACCGTTATATTGAGGTTTTATTGTGAAGCCCATTTTAATTTAAAAAGAAACCTACAGAACGACGTCTGAAGCAAAATAAGGAAGAGCCAGCTGGAAGAGTCCTATGTATGAATAATTAATACCTCCGAAATTATTAGTCATATACTAAGTCCCAAATAGATTTCACGAAAGTTAGGCTAAAAATAGCATTACACAGGTAAGCAAGGAATAAAAAGGCTGAGATCCAGCACACAACAGGAACTTTCATCTTCAAAACACTTGATCTTTGACTTGGCTATGACCAAGCGGAGATCACAGTAACCTTAATTTCCTCATAGCCATCTACCAAATTCATCACAGAAAGAAATATTCTGTAAAAAAATTACCTCTGGGCATCTAACTTAGGCATCGGTCTTTTTACTGCTTTCCGTGGAGCTACAGCAGAATCCTTTGTTTGTGACTGCTGGGCTCCATCTGGTTCCGCTAAAGAAAATAACATACTTCAAACATATAATGCAATTAACATCAACTAGAATGGCATCATGTAAATTATGAGCTTCTACCCTATTAACAAGGCAGCATCACAAATATTCCCTAGCAGGTACATTACTTCAAACAAACGCCTGCATATTGCACCTTGTTTTTCCCACAAGACAGATTGGAAATAAATCAGTCTCTTCAAAATATACTGAGGAATCAACTTTTCTAGCAAAGTAGGTTCCTCGAAAGGGAAATTTCCTAATTTCAGAACTTTTATATTGTATTTCTGATGAGAAATGTATTGACAGTAGATGCTGCTTCTAAAAGTTAAGAAACTCAAATGATCAACAAACATGATTTGATAGATGTGTCCCAAGATTTCCACTGACAGATCTGAAAGACAGACTGAAACCACCAGTATCGCCTTCAAAGATACAGAAAGGGGCAATGTGTGACCACAATCAATATGTCTTAAGAACCAAAGTCCTTGTATGTTTTGATTAGGGCCAGTATATATTATTTGACTGCAACAGACAAGGCACCACTGCCCATCTTGTCTCAGAGCTAGCAATTAGCTATCATACTGATTTCTTCGTTTACTTTTTGTTACTTTGAACATCAGGAATTCAGAACTTGTCTTTTTCATGTATGAAGGAATTGAATCCATCAAAAATCCTATTTGCTAGTGAACAGATAGAGTAGGGATCAAGAAAAACACATTTAACAGTACTTCTACTCATATTTCCCTAAAAACAACAATTAAAATAAAATTTTTATACTTTGTGTTAGCTTGTTGAGTACACTAAACCACAGTAAGATCTTTTCAAATACAAACAATTAAGTTTTACTGTCCTGAAGTGTTTTGGAGTTTTTGTAGGTCATATGCTCTACAAAAACCTACCAACACCTCCCTGGAATACTACATCCAACACTCGTACACGTCCTGAAATCCAAGTCATAAAGCGTAACTATAGATCATTGCTGTATAATTACCTTCACTGGTATTTTGTCAGAAAAGCTTGAATTCTGTAAAAATGTATTTGTGGGTGTATTTTCACAGAACCTACAAAAACCAAACATTTCCCGCAACCTCAGAATCACAAGTTCAATAACAATTTAAATTTATGAACTGCTTTCTTATCTATACAAGACACTTTTTATGCAGTAAACTCAAGGTAGTGAAGTATAACACCAATAACACTGATTTCACAGCATTTCATTATCTGTACTGCAAAAGGGGATCTTTGAGAGCCACAGGCATTCACCTCCATTAGCTTGAGCCCATTCATCGTCTCTTCCCGGAGAGTCAGGAGGTGGAAGAGGTGGAAACGTTTCATCTTCTGTGTTCTCATAATCAGGAAGATCAAACAAGTTGTTCTCTAAAGGATCTATCATTGTCACAGATAAACGTTTTTCTGTCCTGCAGGAAATACCAAATGCATTTAAAGAGAATCAGCAATAAGAAAAGGCTGCCCCAGAAGTAGCTAAACATCACTTACACACAATATGTCTAGAAAAAACTTGCCAGTGAGAAAAAACCAGCATCATACAAATGAAGTAACAGGTATCATACGGATGGATGACACAATCCAGCCGCACTGGGGCGAATAAAACAAGGGTTTGTCATGTTTCAACTCATCAAAGTTACCTGGGAGTGGGAGGCCACAGGAATGAAACAAAATAAGTGAATTTCTAACCAAAGCACTTATCAAGACAGCTGTCTCCCACTCACATCCTTGGCTATCAACGACTCTACGGGAGGGGTGGGTGCTAATTGCTCTCATTTACAGCTTACCCACTCAGAAACGCGGTCTGGAGGAGGATTCCCTTTTCACGGCTCCTTAGGCAAAGCTAATTCCATAGACTTTAGCACATCAGCACAACCGGGTTTAGGATGACCGGGTCTCACCGCGGCCGCGTTCCCAAGGCTCCAGAAACAGCCCTTTTTAAAGGAAAAAGTTGTTTCTCAGAGGGTTTTAGTAACACCTCCCCCACCAGCTCCGTCTACACCGACCTGCAGAGGTGAGCTCCCCGCCTCCGCGCTGCGAAACTCTGAGGGAGCTGAGAGAAGGAGCTCGTTGGGGTCTGCAGGCCAGCCGCCACGGAGGCCTCGCTCCCCTCACACCGCCCCAGCAGCCCCGCGGCGTGCGGGAACAGGCTCCGAGCCTTCCCACCGCAGCTCCCCACCGCCTCCGCTTCCTGCCCCGGCGAGCGGCGGCGGGCAGGGCGGCGGGAAAGCGCCGCGAGAACCGCGGCTCTCGCGAGCTCGCGGCCGGGTCGGCTGAGGAGAGCGCTCAGCCGGCGGCGGCGCAGGGCGCGTACGCGGCGGGCGGCGGAGCTTTTGGCGCCAAAAGGCGACGGGCGGGGTGGGGCTGCTGAGGCGTCCCCGCAGCTGGGGCCGCCATTTTCTTCAGGTTTACATAGTGTCGCCTCTTCAGGCAAAATTGGCTGGGGATGAGACCTTTATTCGAAGCATCTAAGCTGGCTAGCCCCGTCCCGATGAATCAGCCCCAGAAAATGCATTTAAAATGGCGTACGCCGAGCCCTTTCTCACTTCCCTACCTCTGAGGAAAGCACCTCCGGGACAGGTGGTGATCCCAAGCTTTCCTCCACGGAGAAGCCAGCAAGAGTCTTCTGGCAATTTAAATATAAACAGTTTGTAGTTGGCCCGGCTGTAATAAATGCACCAAGCCCTCTGAGATTTGGCAGCTGTGTGCATAAAATGCCATTTAAGGACTTGGGCTGCAGAAGCAATAGGAGGGAGGCTCCATGCTATAGTCTCCAGTTCTGTAGCATCTGAAAAACTCTGGTTTTGTATATTCACAGGTCAGTCCATAGAAGTGTATCTGACGTAAATCATAGGCTCTTCATTTAAGTAAAATGAGATAAATTAATGTCAAATACTAATACATTAAATGAATTAGTTATCCTTTATTTCTATATAAATTTGGATTTGCCATATAATCTCTCTAGTAATTTAATGTACTCCTTCTAATATGAGAAAGAAAATCAATTGCAGTTACTTTTCAGTTAAAAAAAGAATTATAGTATCCTTTAGTCAAAATTACTTTAACAGTTAATGTTTAAAATGTGTATTCCCAAATGCAGCAGCATCTTTTAAAGTCAATAATATGTTAAATATAGGGAGAATGTATTAATGGATTTGTTAGCACTGAATCCATTTATTGTAACTTTTTAGATATGGCCAATTTCTTCAATTGACTGAGGCACATGAAGTATGAAAATAAACACAAAAATATACTCTATAATTACAGATCAAGTGCTGCTAATTTCCAGCTCAAAACATTGCAAACATTTGTGTCATATAAATTTACTGAAAATCAAATGTCTATATGATGAGCTCTTTGCAGTGAAAATAATAGTCACTCTTTATATTAAAAAAGTCTTTACAAATAAATTAATTAGGTTTGGGGTGTAGCCTGTATATCTGATTCATAACAATTAGTGTAGATTTTTTGTCTGTGAAGTAATTGCATTTTAAATACTTAGCTATGTCAACCAAACTTACTAGAGAGCTCAACCTTTCAAAATTCCCTTAAGTCCCTGTATCTTTTCTGCAAAATCAACTGGCAAGTAGAAAAGTTCTCTTAGAGCAAAGGCAGGGAGAAGGTAGGATTAATTTCTGTGGCTGGCCAGTCTCCATATACCCAGGTCAACTGGTCTGCGTAGGCAGAGCTCTGTCCTGCGGTAAGATTTTTGTCTTTGCCAGAACAGGTGGAGAACAGATATGAAAAAAAGTGCTGGAAAAGTATAAAAAACACTATACAAAGATTAAAGCAGAAGATCACTTACAATCTCTGCAGAGGAGTACAGTGTTATAAAACCTACTGTATTTATGCAACTTTGATTAATCAATATTTTTGAAGAGTGTTTAATTAGAGACTGGATTTGATGACCTAGGTGGTTCTTTCCAGTCCTGTGTTCCTAATTAAATGAAAAACATATACTGGCAGGCATTGATTATTGTTTTTTT
>JAAGAY010145402.1:0-13114 GCA_011801015.1 Ardeotis arabs | reverse complement strand
CTGCCCTTGGTGAAGCCATGTTGGCTGTCACCAACCACCTCCTTGCTCTCCATGTGCCTTAGCATGGTTTCTAGGAGAATCTGCTCCATGACCTTGCCAGGCACAGAGGTGAGGCTGACCGGCCTGTAGTTGCCCGGGTCCTCCTTGTTCCCCTTTTTAAAAATGGGGCTTATGTTCCCTCTCTTCCAGTCATCGGGGACCTCACCAGACCGCCACGATTTCTCAAATATGATGGCTAGTGTCTTGGCAACTTAATCTGCCAGTTCCCTCAGGACCCGCAGATGGATTTAATCAGGTCCCATGGACTTGTGCACCTTCAAGTTCCTCAGATGATCCTGAACCTGCTCTTCAAGTACCGTGGGCGGTTCTTCATCCTCGCAGTCCCTGCTTGTGCCTTCCACGGCTTGGGTGGTCAGACAAGAGCCCTTATTAGTGAAGACTGAGGCAAAAAAGTCATTGAGCACCTCAGCCTTCTCCATGTCCCGGGTAACCAGGACACCGGTTTCCTTCCGGAGGGGGCCTACATTCTCCTTGGACTTTCTTTTGTCCCCTACATACCTGTAGAAGCTTTTCATGTTGCTTTTTATATCCCTGGCCAGATTCAATTCCATCAGGGCTTTAGCCTTCCTCACCCGATCCCTGGCCACTCGCGCAGCCTCTTTGTAGTCCTTCCAGGCTACCGGTCTCTGCTTCCACCCTCTATAGGCTTTTCACTTCACTTTCAGCTCCTTGCTCATTCACACAGGCCTCCTGGCCTTTTTGCCCGACTTGTTCTTCATCGGGATGCACCTCTGCTGAGCTTGGAGGAGGTGCTCCTTGAACGTGGACCAACTTTCCTGGGCCCCTCTTCCCTCCAGGGCCGCCTCCCATGGCACTTTGCCTATCAGGTCCCTGAAGAGGCCGAAGTCCGCCTTCTTGAAGTCTAGGGCTGAGAGCTTGCCATGGAGTTTCCTCGCTGCCCCATGGATCTTGAACTCCACTGCGTCATGGTCACTGCAGCCCAGGCTGTCCTTCAGTTTCACATCCCCCACCAGCCCCTCCCTGTTGGTGAGCACAAGGTCGAGCATGGCACCCCTCCTTGTCGGCTCCTCTATTGCCTGCAGGAGGAAGTTGTCGTCCACGCATTCCAGGAACCTCCTGGACTGCCTGTGCCCTGCCGTGTTGTCTCTCCAACAGATGTCAGGGTGGTTGAAGTCCCCCATGAGGACCAGGGCTTGTGACCGTGAGGCTACTCCTATCTGGCTATAGAGCGCCTCATCTGCTCTGTCCTCCTGGCCAGGCGGCCTGTAACAGACCCCCACCGTAACATCCCCTGTCCGTCCCCGTTCTCTGATCTTGACCCATAAGCTCTCTGTCAGCTCCTCCTCCATCCCCAGGTGGAGCTCCACGCACTCCAGCCGGTTGCTGACATAGAGAGCGACGCCCCCTCCTTGTCTTCCCTTCCTGTCCTTTCTAAAAAGCCTGTACCCCTCCATGTTGACGCTCCAGTCGTATGAGTTGTCCCACCACGTCTCCGTGATGCCAACAATCATAATGCTCTACTCAGAAGAAAATGGAATATTCCAGGACAAAAAGTTTATATGGGTTGAGACAGGGTAAATAAATGCTTTAGTGGTCATACATTCATAAAAATAGTGATTTTCAGTTTTAAGCAAGGTGCTAAATGTCATCCTACAAATCAACATCCATATACGAATCCCAGCCTCAGAGTCAAAAAGCGTGCAAGCGTATTGAGTAAGATACGTTATATAGCTTGTCATTCTTGGCTGAAGTCTCTACTTCAGGAATAACCATAGAGACATTTACTTCCAGTGATGAAAAATTTCTCTACAGTACAAAAAACTCCAACAAAATAAAAAAGAAACCAGGAGAAAATTCAAGCATTCATAGTGTTTCACAACTATAAGATGAAGTTAATTAATTATTTCTAATATATTTTATTAAATTATATTGACTGCATACATGAGTGGCATTTCAGAATTTTAGACTGTTTGTTGGTTGGATCATTGATGTACTCACTAAATATTAATTGAGACAGGAAGTATGAAGACAGACCTAATCTAGTGATATCCAAAGGGACAAGGAACAATCATTGTTAAAGGCCTTATATTTTCTGCTATTTCCTTCTGAAATTTGGGATGCTGTTCCTCTTGGGTTAGTCTTATGTCCATTTTTAACAGTTCTAATTGCCTAATTAGCTGCTTCAATGCAAAGACAAATCTTCTCTCAATATTCACTATTAATTTCCCTATTAGTATAAAATATCATTACGTGGACATTCTTACATTGGATTATCAGAACTCTCATGAAAACATATCCCTGCTTGTCTTTCTCTTTATGCAAAGGCTAAAAATTTCTTTAGGTCCTTAGTGACATCAAACTCATTGCCATTATTTTGACCACATAGTCCTTAATGCTTCTGTGTCAATGTAGTGAGTTATTAGCTCAACTCTTTCACATTTAAACAATACATAGTTGTTCTAACTCACACTTTGTTATTTTATATATATATGTTTATATATTTTATATATATATATATTTCATATATATATTTTATATATATATGAATGCTAATGGAGATTCAGCACCTGGTTTTCTATTGCAGTTTTCTTACTCAGTTCTACGGCTGAATTGAGGAAAGTTGAAAGAAGTAAAGCAACTTGCCTGAAGTCACGGAATGGATCAACTCAGCGAATGTTAGAAAAAAGGACTAGCAGCCCACAGGCAAAATATCAGAGCAAACTCCTTTATATTGTCTTATTTTAAAGTGTAGTTTCAGTCACTTATATACATTCCATATAAAGGAATCAAGGAATTGTTACATGTTCAACTTTTTTTTTTATATGGTTTGAGAGTTGATATTGTTCTTAAACCTGAAGTAAATACTCTGGTGATTAAGACAATACAGTAACCTCTTAGAGATCAGAGTTTAATTCAAAAGCTGTGTCCTTGTGTCTTATTAAATTTTTATGAGCCTCTGTGCTCTGATCTGTAAAACTGACCACTTAGCCTTTGTATCTCTTTAGTACAGACTTAAAGTAGCCTTGAATAGTTTTAATAGAAAAATATAATGACAAATATGTTTCTGAATATTAACAAGAGAACTTATTCACATTTTAATTTACTGGCATATAATATATTTATATCATAAGTGGACAAAAAAGAGACATGGCTGAGCACTGTAGGCATTCCGTGCTGAACACCCTGCTTTCCTAATGAAAGGTGAGGCCAACAAGCTCCTCAAATAAGTTTTCTTGATTTAAAATATATTACAAACAAGTGAAAAATGCTGTGTAGTTTTCTCCCTCCATCTTTAGCCACTGGTTCATGTATCTAACATATCACTTATAGACTTAGGCACAATTAATTATTGATGTGATCATTGACATTATAGTGTTCATCAATCACGTTATTTACCAATTTCCTTTCATAAGAATATTTGAAGAAACTTCCAAAGGCTCTTCCTGACTCCAAGGAAAACAATGCAAAAGCCAGATTCTTTCAACAGTATCCTTAATAGTGAACTTATATATTTTAGCATCTCTTTAATATGAATATTTTGTGTTTTTTTCCTACTTAAATAGATATATTTTAGTATTCATACATCCTCACATTCTTAATTTATGCATGTCTCTGACGAAGAAAAAGAATATCCTGAAAACAATATTGGATTTTATTGATTAATATTTTTAATTCCACTGAGTTATCAAACCAATGAAAGCAAGAAATTTTGTAGAACATTTTCCTCTGGACATTGTTTCCAAAATCTAGTAATAGGATAATATCTGGTACATTTCTCAAAATATATTCATGTTGGAAACTCAACATTTATTAACAACAAGAATGTAACATTCATTATTTTCTTTATGTTTGTTTTTGAACAGTAAATTAAATGCAGAAAACCAACTGTTTCAACTAGAACTAAAGGCAATCCTTAAAGCAAAGAACATATGAGATGGACATTACATTCTGCATCCATGGACTGCAGAACACAGTTATTTTGAATCAAGCTTAATGAAGTGTTTGATTAACCACATTGCTCCAGGGCCATTCACAGAGTAAACAATGGTAATTTTTGAAGTTACTTAGTTTAATTTGAGATCAATTTCAAGTCCTGAATTAAGTCAACTGGGGACTGCAGAGACAAAGTGAAAAACAGAAGCTGAACAGAAATATAAAAGGATGAAAATGAGTTTATTACCACTAGTAGATAATGGATGTAAAATGATGACACAATAGGAATGATAACTGCACTTGCAAGATTGGTTTAAGAATATATATAGATAAACTTTCAGGATGATCAAGCTGATCTTAAGTAAAAGACTAGAGTGAGAGATATTTTTTATAATTAATGAAAAGCAAGGTAAATTTTTTCTTGCCATAATTAATTCACGAGTGTTCACCAAATATTAATTAAACTGTATATCCACATATTGAAAAATATTTAAAACTAATCCATTAAAAAAAAATCAAAATGAGAACCAGCAAAAAACAAACCAACAACAAAAAAAAAACAACAGAAAGGCAGAGGTTTAAAATTCAAAATTAAAACTAAAATGAGATAAACTTCCATTTTAAATTACAAAAGCTGCTGGAGCCTTCAGCATCCCTCCAAAGCTTCTTCACTTTCCTGCGTTTTCTGTAAAATACTTAATTTTTAAAGAATTTCCATCTTCTATCCAGGGTGGGTTCAGATTTCTCCAGCTCTGGTTCTGATTGATGCTGACAGTGATGACATTACAATAATACTCATACATAGAAAGAGACAACTAACAAAGTATTTATAAACATTCCTAAGAAGAAATATGGTTTTGCATGTTTCCATGTGGAAATTTACTAACAATCTTGAAATTTAAATTCAACTAATACTGTACAAGATAATTCACATACGAATAACTATAAAATCCAAGTTATACATCAAAATAAGCAAAGTTGCTTTGTTCTGTGATGGAAGAAGAAATTATATGCAGGCATAAGTTGGATAGGGGAGAAAAGGGGTTTAGAACTGGTTTTTTTGCCTTACTTTAGCATACAGGGCAATGGTCTTTCAGACAACAAATGTCAGCTTAAGGGACAATCAGTGTGGATGAGTGAGGACATTTATTTGCCATCATTTGAAATTGTCATGAGAGAATCCAAAATAGCCAAAGCCTGTTCAGATTTGACTTTCATCATAGCATCATTGAGTGGGATGTTGAGCCTGAAGGAAAACTTGGCATATAAGTTTCCTGGACTGTAAGGGCCATGTCAGCCCAAAGATTCAACTTGGTAAGTTAGATAAGGGCCAACTTGACACTGGAAAGATATGAAGATGAATTGGGGAAAAGGAGGGGAGCACTGAACTTTGGGAGCAAAAGAGGAAAAACCTTGGATTTAGTGAATTAGACCTCATGCTTGGGGAGCCCCAGATGGTAGGATCACTCCTAAAACTTTGCAACAGATATCAAAAGAAGTCTGCCTCTGCAGACGCCTTGCAGGCTTACTAGTTAAGGTGTAGGAAAGCTGAATTAATATAATTTAGGTTAAACATCCAGTACAGGCTCAAGTAAATCTAGAAGGAAATTTTTAGATACAATCTTAAAACAGAATATTAAACATTTTTCTTCTTTAGTGCTGCCTATAGCTTTAGAAAATTTTGTGGATGAGTGTGGTTTTAATTGAATTTGGTAAAAAATCCTTTTTTTTTTATTTAACTGACGTAAACTGATTTGCATGCGACTGCAAGGCAACCAGCCATTATTAGGTAACCCTTATACAAGACAATTGACAATAAACACTGCTCAGCTTTCTGAAACTTTCTCAAGTATTATTCAATGGCAACAAAGTATTTCCTCTCTTAAGTGTTGTAACTGAGTGCTGTTAATGCAAGAATTTCTGTGGAAGACAAGGCTTCTCTGGGAAACAGCACAAAGTGAAGAAAATGAGTCTGGTAACAGGGAGAGTGTATGAACTGGAGTGCCTGGGAATAGTTTGTGCCAGCAAAAAAAAAAAATTATTATGATAAAAAATGTTCAGTTTATTTCCTCTTAGTAAGTCTAATTTTCTTCTTTGGTCTTATGTAAAGAGAGGGATTTGCATCTGACAAGACAGAGGCTGGGCTGTAAAGTGGCTGTTATTATTCTGCAAAGGTGTGGGAGGAAGCCAGAGTCTTACAAGGGTGGTTTTGCTGAACTGATACACACCTCTGCTAAGATAAGCAGAACAGAGAGTACCTGCTGCAGCCAGAAGCAGGCTTTGGCTTGCATCGAGCAGTTTATGCTATGAATAAGAAGACTTCTGTGCCATTTATTCTGTAGCAATAAGAAGAAAGAACTGCTAATACCGTCTTCAGATGCTCTTCATAATATAGCTTCTACAAAGCAAAAGGCATAGTAGGTCTGCAGTGTGTCTGCCAAATTTCAACGCAAGCAATTACATTCAGTCTACCTTAAATTCCAGCTGACAGAAACTGTGCTGCTGTGCACTGTTGAACAGTATTTCCCTTCCATCTAAGGGTGGCTGCATTTCAGCCATGAATGAATAGATCCTATTATTATGCTTTATTTATACAGAACATACTATTTATGGGAACTATAACTTTAGAGGGGAACTATAACTTTAGAGAAGAACTATGCAAGCATGTGTTCACTAGAGAGCTTGAAGTATGTTTTTTAGTGGATGCAACACTTTCTGACGACAGCTTAGGCCCAAATGTGTATTTCTGGGTAAAACAGAGTGAAGTACAGTAACTGTTTGTTTACAAAATATTGTATAATCCATTGGGAAACATTTCCTTGGAGAACCAAAAACCAGCAACCAAAAATAATCCAAAACCTGGAGAAGCTGAATATCAAAAGAATGTAGAAATAAATTTATGAGCAACATCTCCAATACTTTGTGTCTTCTGCAGCTTCAGAGAAGTAGGTTTTTTCCATATACAAGATTTAGCTTTTCTTTTTTTTTTTTTTCCTTCTTGCAAAGTCACTAAAGGCCATAAGTGTTTTTGTACAAGCAGAAAAATTATGGGTGGATGCATACAACTCTTAAGCAGTGAGACTATAATAAAGAGTATCTCCCAATATTTTAAAATATTCTTGCTTCCCCTTCCCTGTTCAAAATGCCACAGTTACGTGCTAACAATCACGGCTGCATCTTCCAATGCTAAAAGGGGGTTTAAGGTTTTTTAAAAAAACAAGTAAAGCCTGTTTAAACAAAATCCTACTATATATAGCAGCCTAATACAACTCCAGTTTGTTCTCTAGTTAAGCCTCCCTGTCTTCTCTCTAGCACCTTCTTTCCTTAAAAATGCAGCTAGTTACCAACCCCCTCCCTTTTTCAGAGGCCTCCTTAATTGACTCATTAAGGTTACAGAACACATCTGCGCACACTAACTGAATCACAAAGCACTTCAGTTGCCTTTTCTGACTCCTAGATGTACCAGATAGGAAGGAACTTGCAATTACTCACTTTTTAGGAATTCAGCTCTGTGCGATACCCAGACCCCAGAGGGAACCCCTGTTGATCACCTCCTTTACGCTGTAACACATAAAACTCGTCTAAAGTGTCTGAGTTGTAGCTGCAGACTTGCCTGAATGGCAGCAGAAACTACTGAAGGATTTAATACAGGGCTGAGGTCCGTGAAAACTCAAAGCTCTTTTTTTTTTTTTTTCACTATGAGATACAAACAGTGCTTATTAAAGTCAGTGGAAGTTCTTCTATCCCAGAAAATAGGACTCTATGTTATAATCTCTTTGCATTGTGTAATTTTTGATTGCTATATGTCTCAGATTACTGTCTGTAAAACGGGGATAATAAAGCCTAATTACATTCCACCTACAGCTGTTGAGGTTGTCACCTTTCATAATATAATTCAGAGAAGTGCTGAATATAGCATTTTCTCAAGAGTTTTCCCAGCTTCCAAATGTAAAAATGACTACTTTTTTTTTTTTTGTTACCAGCTTTATTTTTACCTTAAATTTAAGAAGGAACTCCCTTTTTCAGGTTGCAGACTCTATTATCTTTAATTCTAATTCGGAAACTGATTTTGCTCAGGTTGTTTGGTATTGTGTCAGACTGAAGTGTGAGAAGAGTTGTACATTCAGTAACTGTGATGACTGATATTGTTAGTGAACAACAGTGATTCCAAGTATGCACTTAATAATGTTTTTTTCCTTTTTTTTTTTTCCCCACCAGATCACAAAATCCCTTTGGAACTTCTTCCAAATAAGGCATTTTGTCATACTCTGTGCTACTGTAATGACACGTCAATTCTGTTAATGTCACTGCTACCCACAAGTATCCATCTGATTCACTAATAATCATGATGAACTTTTCAAAATGAAATGATGAGTTTATTGCTTGAACTATATTTACTTTTTGTTACCAAATTTTTAATTAGAATGAGAAAATACTTTCTCATTACAGATGACTTGCTATTAATTAGCTTAAAACCAAGTTGGAATGACAGATTCACTAGAACAGAATGAAAAGATGGAATTCTTAATGTAAAGACTGGTTTCTTCTTGTTAAAGATGGCCAGAATGTCTGAGAGCAAGCTCAGTAGGATGAAATTTCAAGAATAACAACAAAAGACAGGAGAAAAAAAAAAGCCCATTTAGTTGTCTATCTGAAGTGAATTGTATTGGCTGAATTGTAAACCCTGGTAAAGACAGGAGTATGTGTATAAATATATACATATTTTTAAAATGGAAGAACTGAAACAGCTTAACTATAGTCGTGGTAGTGAAACTATAATTATAATTCCAACAGTAGCAGAAGAAAAAATTCTTTCAGCGCTGGAAGACATTAAGTCCCTTCTACTCATTGATGAAGTTTACTGGAGCTATTCAGTACACACCTGTGTTTTATTTTTTTACCCATAGAATGTATTACAAGAGTTAAAGGGGGTAAAAAACAAAACCAAAAACCAAGCCATATGTTTTTACCTTATTTTGCTTTTGACCAAAGACATTGCTGCAATTAAATTGCCAGGACCAATGCACCTTCATTTAATCTACTCTTCTACAAATTAAAAAGAGTAAAACTTTCATTAGGATGCACAATTTGCAGTCATTTCATATCATTCTGAAAGTATTTTTGAAGCTAAATTCCATGAGGGTCTGCATTGTCTTCATCTTTGAATATGCCTGGGGTTTACATGAGTACAGCTAGGAGGGTTACATATGGATATGACAAAGCACAAACCATGGGCCTTTATGAGTTCTGTACCCCTGCCCCCTCACATGAGATCTGGACAGTCCCTGGGATGCCAATTTCTGTACCTCTCCATGTTTAGGAATATACGTCCCATCACATAATAGCATTTTTTTTTTTTTGAGACACTGTAACTTAATCCTTATAAACATTCTCTCTTTGGAAATGTTACCTGTAGCCAGGATACCTACATTTCTTATTTGTTGAGCTACCAAAGGTCCATATGTGCTGGTGTGCTAGCCAGAAGGATTTTTCTAGATGAAACTTTTCTATGGAGGGAACTCTGCATACTGCTATGGTCAGAGGAACATTCCATCTCAACACAAAGCTGTGTTGAGAAACAGCTCCTGGTTCCTCATTCCCTCTGCTTCTTGTTTTCAGAGATAAAATCTACATTTTCCCTCCCTCTCTCTCACTAATCCACCTCTCCCCAGTTCCTTACTGTGACAAAACATCTGATTTAATAATTACCAAGTAAATACCAAGACTGCCTAATGCTCATATCACAGCTCAGTGCAGCATCAGCCATAGCACCTGTGTGAAAAATTCAAGACATTTACTCTTCAGTAAGTAGGACACAAAATGACTGTTATATCACATTTGATGACACTTCAGTCCTCGTTCCAGCCATGTCTCCAACCATGCTCTCAATTAACTGACCTGCCTGCAAGGAAAATGTACTATCACTTCTGAATATGGAAATACACAGTAGCTACCTTTTGTAGCTATCTTTGCTGCCTATGCCTGGGAGATAGTTTGGGAAAGAAATTTGGTAGGTGTGCTCCTCACATTCAGAAGAAGCAGAGTTCAGGAATTATTGGATTCAACAGAAATATAAGTTTAAGAAAATCTTCTGGTCTTAAACACCCTCCAAAGCAAGCTTTATCTCGTCAGGTTTGAGAAAACCCAGAATGCATGACTTTGAATGGACTGGCATAAAGGAAGTAAGTAGACAGAGGCCTACAGAGTTCAAGAAATATTTTAAACTATTGGTATTTTTGAAACTCACTTTGAAAGAAGATTTGATGTGTCCTTCTATCTAGATCATTTAGCTGAAAACAAGGACAGGCAACTGTCAGTCTTGGTGGGATGGCTAACGAAGAAGACTTGAAAGGCTGTGACCTTCTTTGCTGAAGTTCTTGTTTTGTAAGGTCAAAAGCTTTTCACAAAGAGCACAGCTATTTTGGGTGATCACTCTTGAGTGGCATAAGTTGATAAGCTCTCCTTATCTTTCTTAGTCTGTCATAGTGTCTCTCATAGAGTCCTGATGCCAGGGGTTGTCAGGGAATAACAAGGGTGGGGTTCTCCCTAGTAAATGGAGAGCCAGAAGTTGAGCAAGACCCCAGCCCGGACAGTGTCTTCCACACAGTCCCACTGGGTCTGAATGTGATGGCTGAGCTGGTAATGGACGCACATAGAGCAAGTGCTGAACCAGGTCTGGAGTCCTTCCAGTGCGGTTCAGTGAGAAGCAAGTGGTGACAGACCCACAGAAACATAGCCTTGACACAAGGCTATGATATGGGTTCAGAGTCCACTCAGGAGGTGGAACCCAATATAGGACTGGAGACAAGCTACAGTGTACATACAAAGGATCTAACTGGGAAACAAGCTACCTCCAGCATGTGTCTGAGATACATCCAACAGACAAGGCTGGAGACGGGCGTACTGGGACTTTATGGTTATTTGTTGCCTTCAGAAACCTGGAAAGGACCACCCAGAACAAAAACGTGCTCCATTTAGGGACCTACAGACCAGAAATTATTTTCCACCTCTCTCTGATTAGTCTGCACTCATCCTGAGTTTTGGTAAGCTTTGGTGATTTTAGAACAGGCTGTAGTCTGCCTACAAGGAGTGGAGGTGATGAAGGAAGTGTGTCCACATGCCAGTGTAACTCAGCTTTGGAGTTTGGGAAGAAGTTACTCTCTTTTTCATAAAGTGTCAAATATATCAGTTCAAACTCTGGAACTGCCCTTGGTTTGGCTGATAAAACTTTGTTTACAGGTTCAGTTCCAGGTCCATGATTTCACTCCTCCCCTCAGACCCTGGGCCAAAGAATACTAGAGGACAGTCAGATAGGGACTCTTACCTCATTGTGATTAAGTGCATGTAGGTCACTGTCCAAATCCTCATTTAGGATCCTGCTGACTACGCCAATTTATTGTGAATGGGTGATTCAGATCATCTAAAGAACACTGTCACAGGTGTTAGCAAAAGTGGTTTTAATATGATGTTTTGAAAGTGCAACTTAACCAAGTTTGATGTCAAGGTTCACTCTATTAATTACTGCATGAAAAAAATACAAAGGAAAATTTACACTTGAGTTAGAATAATTTATATAGAGACTGAAGATGCAAAGAGTATGGACTGCCCTCCCATTGAGTCAGAGGTTCAGAATGGACACCCATGCTTTCTAAACTCCTTCTCAGAGAGGAATCTAGGTGCAGCTGAATCCAAACTTTGTCTCAGGCTTGATCAGCGGTTTATGTCTAAAGATAAAGTGAGGGAGGACCTCCTGTTGAGTCACGACAGTCAGAACAGATTCCCTTGCTTTCTAAATTCCTTCTCAGAGGGGAGTCTAGGTGCAACTAAATCTAGACTTAGTCAACAGTTTAAGCCTAGGGAACATGTATGCAGAGTTTGTGTAATGTTTCATTAGCATCAGCATGCAGTCAAAGTTACCAAGGCAAAATCAAAGTTATCACACTACAGGGTTATGTATGATATCAGTCACTTACCAAAGATCTGCCACTGGTGAAAGGTCTCTCTGCCTTGAGGAGCAACCTTGAGGGGCGTGCCAGCTCAAGGGGACATCGTCACCGTGCAGCTGCGCTGCCTGGCAGGGAGAGCTCAAAGAAGGCATTCTTAGGCTGTCATATTTATGGAATAAAGTGATTGGCTCATAGTCAAATTATATGCAATGGAAAGGTATGCATGAGACTCCTTGTACCACAGGTTTTTTTTTGTTCCTTGATAAATGAGTCTTGGAAAAGACTCATGTGATTCATGTGCCATTTGCACAACTGGTATTCCAAGCTCATAGGCATCAATGCTCACAGTGTCACTCTGCTCCTTTGTGGGTTTTCAGAGAACTGCTTAAAACTAGAGGAGTCCATGACCTGGCTATGGCTGAGGCCTTTATCTCCTCCAGAATCTGCACCAAACCACAGCCAGTCTGGTCAGAGGGTCAAGCACATCTATCACAGTCATAGCACACTACAGAGCAACTGTTGGAAAGAGAGATGTGTCTTTCCAAATGTGCTATAATGGGTGGAAGATGGCTATCTCATTTTGAAGAAGCTTAGTGCTGGGATCTTGTTGTAATCAAGGTATATAATCCATGGTGTGAAGACATGGAGAGCAGATCAAAAGAAAATTGGCATTTCCAGGAAGCCCTGACATTGTTTTAATATTGGCTAGGAACAGGACTCAGGTTTAGATGATTATTCACCTGTACTATCACTAAGATATGTAAAGGCAATATGATTCTTCTGATTCTTCTTTTTCACAACACATAGAAGTAAATTAGTTTCTGAAGTGACTTAAGACAATACACATTCTGTCTGAAAGCTGAAGGTATGTAAGTGGCCCAAAGCATTTCAAAATCTTAGAAAATTCCAGTGTGTAGAACCAAGGAAATAAAACCTGTATGCTGCTATGAAGTTGTTCCAACCATCAAATCTGTGGCTTGATTTTCAGTGGTGTGAGGATTGCTTTGGCACACATCATGTCACAGAGTTGTGCCACATCTCTCCGTGCTTCTCCCGCACAGAGTCGACTACATCTCTGTACATCCAAGAAGAGTCTTACACACTTCATTCCAATATTTGCAGAGCAGATGGCAGGACTTTATAGTGAACAGCAGGGCTCAAATCTGAAGTTCTTCAGTGTTTCCCAATTCCACATTTATAGTCAGACTGGTGCT
>JAAGAY010145401.1:0-16731 GCA_011801015.1 Ardeotis arabs | reverse complement strand
TGAAAGCTCTAATTTTGCTGGTGAGTGGTGGTTTTGTTTGGTTTTGGTTGTTTTTTTTTTTTTTTAAGATTTATTTTAGCCTAGGGTTGAGATTATTCTTTATTTTCCCCAAGCTGACTGGTAGATTTAGTTTTGTAATTCCCAGCCATTTTTATGAGAGCTAAGGTTAAATCACTAGCTCCAAATCAGCCAGAACTGGATGTTTTAGATATCCTAGGTATTATTAGAAGAAAAAGTGTGCCTTGTTTTAAGTTGAACTTCATGCTGTAGTGAATGTGCATGTATAGTACAGATAAAATTATCTGATTGGACCTTTATTTAGATTGATCGTGATTTCTGGGGGAGAAAACTGGTGAGCTGAGCTGTTTTGTAATGGAATTGTTTTGAAGCCTAATTTGGCTATTTCTAGGCTTTTCTCCTTCTACTTTTTTCCATCTTTTCTCTCTGGGAAACCTAAGAAGGATTGTTCATTTGACCTTGAGTGGCTGACTCTGCAGGCACTCATGAGCAAAGAACAGTGGGTGTGAATTAGTAACTGATGTTGTAGTAGGATGTAGATCTTTCTATTAACATTTTCTGTTTTCTCAAGCATTGTGTAGTATGTCTGTTACCTTTGTTGTTTAAAAGGAGGTGAAGAAGCAGAACAACTCAAAACCATGGTGCTCTGTTCCTTCAGGAAGAGCAACTTTCTCAAGTTGACAGAAATCTTTTCAGTTATGCAAGTCCAGGTATGAGGAAAAAATGACTTGAACTCTGATGCCAAGAACATGTTGCATGACTTGTTTATATTCTGGTCTTTCTGGAAGAAGAGCTGAAGGGAGAAGAGAAACACAGGCTGAGAAGGAACAGTGTTGTCACCACAGTATGCAGGAGGAGCTGCTTGGATTTATAGCACCTGTTCTCTCTGTGTTTTGTTCTATCATGTATTATACCGGCACCTGTGATGTGTAATATATAAATAGCAGCCTAGCTTAGGCTGGCTAAAGCTTTAAAGGTTAATCTGGGAGAGTACAACAGGGGCTGGAAGAAATCTTTCAGCTAAGGCTGTGTTACTGAATTAGTAATTTTTTTTTTTTAATAATATTTATTTTAAAGGTGTACTTTAGAGCTGGATTTGTGGTGTTTGCTTTGATTAAAGCTTTGGTAGTTGAGGAAGCAGACGTGTCTGTTCTCAACTTATACCTGCTTTGGACTTTGCATGCATAGGTTAGCTTTTGACCAAACCCAGAGTAGTTGGTTGTGTACTGCACTGCAGCTCTGTGGCTACTGGACATGGCAGTAACTGCTAGATTGTGTTCAAGGGCACTGGAGGAAGAAGGGGGAGGAGGAGAAAAAAAAAAAAGCGAAGTGTGTTGAGGGAACACTTGTGTAGGGACAGGACAGGGAAAGCATATGGAAATGCCTGTTCCCAACTTCTGTGCACCTTTGCGTAAATTGCCAACTTCCTTCTAGTCCTCATCTCAAGGTGCAAAAGCAGGCAAGAAGCTGAGGCTGTGAACTTGATCTTATTCTTGGTTGTAATTATAGGCAAGGTTTCTGGACATCTGTGATGCTTAGAAAGCACCAGTTAGATGAGAATCTCATAGTTGTTATTCCTTTTCCCCTCAAAGCCACAAGTTGGATTTGGATCTACCCAGGGCTGACTTTTAAACTCAAGTTAGTAGTGTTTAACTGTGCTACAAAAAGTGTGTCCGTTGCTGAATAAGCTCCAAGCCATTTTGTAAAATTAGAATCATAGAATGGTTTGAGTTGGAAAGGACCTTTAAAGGCCATCCAGTCCAACCCCCCTGCAAGGCGCAGGGATATCTCCAACCAGATCAGGTTGCTCAGAGCCCCATCCAACCTGGCCTTGAATGTTTCCAGGGATGGGGCATCCACCACCTCTCTGGGCAACCTGTGCCAGTGTTCCACCACCCTCATTGTAAAAAATGTCTTCCTTCTGTCAAGTCTGAATCGTGCTTCCTTCTAGTTTAAAACCCTTATCCCTTCTCCTATCACTACATGCCCTTGTCAGAAGTCCTTCTCCAGCTTTCCTTTAGGTCCCCTTTAGGTACTGGAAGGCCGCTATAAGGTCTCCCCAGAGACTTCTCCAGGCTGAACAGCCCCAACTCTCAGCCTGTGCTCATAGGAGAGGTGCTCCAGCCCTCTGATCGTCTTCATGGCCCTTCTCTGGGCTTGTTCCAACTGTTTTGTGTCTTGGAGGTGAAAAATACTTAAAACCAACATTCACCAGCTGAGAAATAGAAAACCAGCTGTCTTACATTCGCAGTTTTAATTGTGTGTCTACACCATGCACTGGGCCATGCTGTCACCTTGAGCTGGTGCAAGGGATCCACATTGCACTGTGATAATAGGAGACAAAATATTAGCTCAGATTTCAAGGGTGGCATAGCCCCAAGCTGGAGGTAACATTTTCTGCCTCTCAGCAGGGCTAAAAGACAGTTGCACTGGATAGAGCTCCTATTTGAGGACCATTTAAGTGATACCTAATGCCTGTGCTCCATTGTATTTTGATGAAGAGGGTTTTCTGGCAGGATGCACTGGCTGATGCTTTGTACTCCTGTGTTTCATCCCTGGAGCTAGTAATTGGTGTCAGTATAAGTGATATTAAAGTTTGCATTGGTAAGCCCAAAAGTGATATCCCTGTGAAACAATGCACATCATTGATGGCGGTACCTCTGAGAACACGATCACAGCAGTCTTTGCAGCCAAAGTGGCGACTATATCAGTAAGCTTTAAAAAGCTTGTGGTAACTTGACCTAGGCTTGTACGTGTGTCGTCTTGCTATCCAAGAAACAGTCTGATGAGCGCGTGCAACCTCTTTTTTTTTTTTTTCCTTTTTTATTTTTCTTCTTTTTCCTCTGGTGTTTCACTTTTTTTCTGTTCCCACCCCCACTGTGGGGCACACATCAAATCTTAATAATAGTGGTAAATTAGTTTATGGGGTAACTGAGTGTTCAGGACTTTTTCTTTCTCAGAGCTTCTATTTTCTACCATCTGTTTTCATCAGAAGACCAAGAGCTTTGTAGTGGAATGAAAAGAAAACCCTGAACTTCTCCATTAACCCAGTTTCTTCTACTTCCATTTTTTGCTATGTTATGTATGACTACTTCTGTATGTATTCATAGTCTTCCAGGGAAATTAAAGCTATTTCTGTTTGCTTATTTTATTATTTGGTATGTGAACTTCTTGAGGTGTTAAATCTTTCTTTTATCTTCCTGCTACAGCTTTTCTTGATGTGTGTTGAGGTTGGGAGGAAAATGTGATATGCAAGCTGTTGTTTCCTTTCAAGTCACCTCTCAGTAGTGTGTGGGGAGATTAATGTGCTCTCACTTTGCAGTTCAGTGTATTAATCACTGATAATCAGTAGCTGCTGTTTGTGCAGAAAGCTTGAAGAGCCAGAAAGTGATGGGCAGCGTTAGGCAGTGCGTGCTGCGAAGCAAAAGTTGGGGGTTTGTTGCTTGCATGCAGTATCACTGCCTTTTGAAAAATGCACTGAAGAAATGCAGGTGCAGAATGTGGTAAAATACTTTGCGGTAGTGCTTCTTGCTATGTTCTCTACCTGTCATCTTGAAACATCATGTCCTTCTAAAGTTCATTTTGTTTGGGAGCAGTGGCTCTCCAGTGTTCAAAGTCAGTCATTCTTTGGTGCGGAAGGCACAGTTGGTCATTCTTTGGTCCTGCTGTCTAAAGAGGAAGACACACCCTTTACAGCACTGCAAAAGAGTGAGCAAGTTTTCAGTGTCCTCTGGATAATACCCAAAGCTTGTGTGTATTTATTTCTCGGGAAGACGAGTGAAAAAGGAGGTACGCTGTTAAACAGATGATATTGCCTAGATAAAAAGGAGGGAAGAACAAGAGAGCCTGAGTGTGGTGGTAAGACTGTAGAAGGAAGTCAGGAGCTGCAGGCCTTTTACAGCTTTTGCCAAACTCTCCCTATTGATAGCATGTCATCTTAGTGTCTCCCGCATGTGAGCGGAAGGCTACAAACCCTTGTTTTACAGATCTTGCCCAAAATGTTCTAGCCAAACCTAAGCCTTTCAACAAGCCACCATACCTGATTTCTGCGTTTAAAGGTGGTAATGGGAATGAGGTGAGAGCACGGGGATGGAGGTGAAGGTTTGGAGGGATGTATGTGCTGTGTTGCCTGTTACAACCAAACCACAGAGATAAATTGTGCTTGTTCCTAGGCCTGCCTGCAGCCTTCTGGAAGAGAGCTAACCACCTGCTTCCATCAGCCATCCTGTGTAGGTAAATTAGGATTGCAGGGGATAGAATACAATAGATTTGATTGGACTCAGATCCTTTACCAATACCTTTTAGCCCAAGGATATGCCTGCATGAGAAGAATTTCTGAGCTTATAAGTAGGAGTGGAGGGTCACACAAGAGGGAAAGTGATGCAGAGATCTCCTTGAGGATTTTGGACAGAAGCAAACTGAAATGACAATTGTCAATGAAAAATAGTGATTAAGTTGGTTTTCCTCCTTGCTTTACCCAGCTGGTGGGCATGTTCTGGTGAGGAGCAAAATACTGGTAACTATACTTGAAAGACAAAAATGGAATAAAATAATAATGAATTGTCCACAGAATGATAAATGTATTGCTATGTCTCATGGTACAGAATAGGTTTCACTATGAGCAGGATGATGAAAGGGAGGGAGGCAAGCACTTGGACCCTAAACCCAGTCTGTTAACTGTTGCAGCCTGTCCTGAATTAGCGTGCAGCCATGCAAAAGGTCAAAGGTGGACAAAGCTCTAGTCTACGTCTCTGCCCAGTAGATTAATGTCAGCAGAGGCTACGTTTCTGGCTGTAGTAGTCAGAAACAAGGGTTGACTAAATCTACTAAACATCACTACTGTGATACTACATCTACTGGACATCATTGCTGGCTGTTAAGTACTTGGAGAAAAGACTATCTTTCTATTTCTTCTCAGATCTTCTGCAGTAGTTGGAGAAAGGGGAAACATCAGGGGAAACTTTGGAGACCTTCCTTAACAAACAGAAGCTGTGCATGGAGGAGGACGACTGTCTTTTTTTCAAAGTTTTCAGGCTGCTGTGGAAGTAAACATCTAGTTCAGTATGCTGTTGGAGGGCAAGACGACTCCAGATTTCATAGGCAGCAAACTCTTCTACTGCTTATCCCTCATCATTGGAAGAGACTAGGGCAGAAAGAGCCTGAAAACGTCTTATCTTCCAAGGCAGGAGAAATCTTTAGCTGCTGCTACTAAAGATCATATATGTGGTGTGGTGGAAGTCCCCAGAGACATTTTGACATGGTAAAACCTTAGTTTTTTGGTGTCATGGTTTGTGCAGGCCTCCAGGAATGCGAATAACTGCTTTGGTTTTGTGTGAGGCTGGGCAGGTTAGCAAGAATCTTTTCCAATTAAGATGCTGTTAAACTTCTCACTTCAAAACCAAGTCACCCTTGTAGCAGAGTTAGACATGTAGTTTTAATTCAGGGCTGCTTTGTTAGGATAATCCAATATATCTACCTTCCTAATTTAAACTTAAGATTTCTGAGGACTTCTGTTTCTAACTAAACTAAAATTGAAAGGAGCATTGGAAATGATGAAAAATTTTAAGGAGTGTGAGGGAAGGCACTAGACTGACTCAGCCACTCTCTACCTCTAAGACTTTGCTGCAGTGCTATTATATTGTCTGCTACAGTGTTTCCTTCCAAGAGAGGGCGAATTAATGACCTATGCATGTACTTAGAGCAAGAACTGGAAGAGTTAATGGTAAACAGTCCGTAGATTTGGCAGAAGAACTATACAGATACATGCCATAATGGGCTCATGCTTTTGCAGCTTGAGTTGAGACAATCATGACACGAGAAAACTCCCTCCTTGGTTGTCCTTCTGCTGCAGAGTTGTTCCACTGGGCACGCACTACATCCTGACCAAAAGGAAGCAATGCTGCAGGACTGGTGGTCACAAGCAAGCTCACAAAATACTGAGTACATCTTAAATACTGATTTTTTTATTTTATTTTATTTTATTTTTTTTTTTAAACTTTAGTGTGGTTTTTCCCCCCTCTCCCTTTTAACTTCAAGGTCCACTCAAAGCCTATTTTCAAGATCACTTCCCTTCCTCCCACGCAACTGCGAAGGCTAGGAGTTTGAGGTCTAAGTGAGTTGAAAATGCTGTCAATTAATTGCAGGAGTAAGAGGTTAAACTGTCACCAGACTAGATATGGAGCGAAGATTGTCTTAAGAGGACTAGTAGTTAATTTAGTAGTAAACACTTTTTAGTTAAATATTTATTAACTATTTACTTTAGTAATAGTCAAAGAAGCTTTACAAAGTAAGTGGAACAGACAGGAAAGCCTCCTGTATTGTATTATTAACTTAATTTTAAGTAAGAAAACAAAAAGATGGTTTACAAGCATTACGAAAAAAGGTGATCATAGTGTGGTCATGTGATTGCCTAGTCCAACAGCTGTAGTTTTCTGCATGATTATTTTATTTACTGGCATGACTATATCAGCTGCATATGTAAGTTGAAAGATAAACAGAGGCTATGAGATAGTGGCTCATATCAGATACCACACTTATGGAAGTAGCAGAATAAAGACTAATTGTAAGTAAAAATGCAGCTCTGACAAGGATGTTGGTTCCCCACTTCCACCAAGGGAAGGAAAAATTAGCCTCTGGGCTTATGTAGCTAATTTGTCATGTACCCAAATGTGTCTGATGGGTTGGTGGGAGCTGGGGTGGACCCATCTGTGCATAGGAGATGCAGGCTCATCTCTGAGATCACTTAATACCGTGACAGGGTTTGTCTTGTCTAATTCTGTAATTGTAGCTCTGCCTTGGCAGGGGTGAGATGTTGAATAGCACAAGTTAGCATAGATTCCTGTTAAAAAATGCTCAAAATCTTTCTAGAACGCTTGTGCATCCCATCGCTTGCTTACTTGCTTTCAGAAGATTGACCAGCTAACACCATGAACGTTGAGCACTGGCCTACTGGGTTCCTCTCCCCCTTCGTTGTGTGTGTGTCACTGTAGGCTTTTTAGAAAGAGAAGGGAATTGAATAGTTGAGTTCCAACTTTTTCCTCCTTGTTTTGCTTTGCTCTGACTGACCTTGACCTAAGGGCACCATGACCTCTGTCAGCCAGGTTGATGAGCTTAAATCAAGATGCTGGGTTTTGTCTTGTGATCAATAAGCTGGAACGTGACTGTCTCTGAACTCTGTCTTCTCAATTGCCTATTTTCTTACATCTCTGACTATGGGAATTTTCTAGTGCAATGTTTGCATTGTAGGAGTTTGTTTTCCTTTAATTAACTTTCTATAGCACTCAGCCATTTTAAAATAGGAAGGGAGAGCTAGAAAATGCTGTCACCATTAAAAATACACCCAGAATAATTTCTTCTGTAAACAAGGCAACAGTTCTGTTTATTAAACCAGGTTGAGACTGGTTTAATCTAAAAAGACTGTCTTAACTACAGAACTTTCTCTTCAAAGCACTGAATGAAGCCAAGCACCGGGGGATGGGGTGATAAGACATCTGTATAATTAAAGACCATTTCGTGTTCCTAAGAGCTGAGTTAGGTACACCCTTAATGATGCTACATTCTTATGTGTGTGCCAGGCTTAATGTCCTACATAAGATCCTGAAAGTTGTTACAGATTCCCTATGATCCTGTTTGAAGAACAATGATGACTTATATTCTCTTGTTTTAATTATTTTTTGCAGGCTGTATGAATATTTTTGGTAAATACTTTACAAACAGAACATTTTTTTTTTTTCTGTCTGTGAATAATACTGTTATGAATAATATTTTTGTTTTTAAAAGACCCTTTATGGGAAGCTTTGCCTTGTCTTTCCTCTGTTTTGTAGCTTGGTCCAACCCTTCAAAAAGGTTCTCTTTTACACTGAAGTCATCAAAATCAGTTGTTAATTTAGCAACTTTATCTGAAGAGCTGGTTCATTCTGTTGTTTAACTGAAGTTTGCGTTGATTGAATTAGGGAGTAAAAAGTTGATATCCACTTCAGTGTGACATTTTAGCAAACTTTTGCAAAGCAGGAGGGAGTAAAAATACTGATAATGAAAGGAAAAAAACCCAAAGAGTGCAATATCTTTTTCAATAAAGGAGCCAATTGCTGTTAATGACTAAACCCAGTAGATGAGTTTTCCTGTAATGTTCTTGCAGTTTTAGGGAAGGACTCTTACAAAATTATAGCAAAAACTCAGTTTACTGTAGAAGTTGAGAATGACTGTATAAAAAAAAAAAAAAAAAAAAATTGCAGTGACTCTTCAAGAAGAGTCAAAGGAGTTGGAACTGTAAGGGAGGCAGTGTTACTTCCCAACAAGGGATGAATGGTTGAAATTGCAATAGCTGCAGCTTATGAGTATTTCATCCAGAACAGGACAGCTTGGAGGATATACTTAAGTTGCTAGATTACAGCTTGCTCATTGCATGGCTTTGTTACTGGTAGATGCTGTTACAAAACTCCATCTCTGACCCTACAATTAAACTTCTTTGAAGGATATGGGGGGAGAAAATAATAAATAAGGAAGTGGTGGTTTATGGCACTCAAGTCATTGAGATAAATATTTCACTGTTAAGTATTTCTTCAGGGGTGAAGCTATGTGAGTGGCAGTAGTTTGCTTCTCAATTTCTAATAGCAAAATGCAGCGCGCTCTAGTAGTTTCTTGACCTTTAATACAAAGTATGATGTTGATGTTACTTACATAAAGCATATTCCTATAAATCAGTTGAACTATATCTACCTTGAGTTTTATTGCCTTAGGTTGTTTAACACAGGTTTAAAATAACAGCAACTTAAAATATTCTAAAAAGCAACACGGAATTTAAAAAAAAAAAAAAAAAAGACTGCTTTTGGAAAATGCAGCCATATGTTTGGATATGGCTTGGTTTTGCTGGACAGCTGTTTGTTACCTTCACTTTAAGATACAGATATGCAAGTAGGTGTTTATGTATTTTGTACATTGTGATGTGAGCAATGCAGAACTTGCTTTTCCCCCAGCATGTCTTGCCAGATACGTGATCATCTGATATTTCTTTGGTTTTCTTTTACTGGACTGTGTAATGAGATGAAAACTCTATTTGAAAAATGAATACTTTCTGTGCTATTTCTCCATAATTTAGTAAGTTCCACAGATTGAGTCCTAACTTCTCTTCCTTGCTTTGCAATGTGTGAAAATAGCATTCTTCTGTTAGTTGAGCAATGAAGTCTGGCCTGTGTCAAGAACTGCAGACTGTGCAGGACATAAGCAGAAAGCTTCAGTGCAGGTTTAAATGTCCAAAAACAGACTTTAAGAATATTCAGTGATCCTGGAAAAGCCAGTAGCAATTTGTGCCAGCTCATACCATGTTCTTTTTCATTGGCATGAGCCTATCTGCCTCCTCCAAAGTGCCAATGCTTGTTTAACTGTGTAATTATGGAAAGTGATAGTGGGTGGCGCAAGAAAGCAGCAGCACAGGTACCTGTAAAGGCCAACTTCTGACCCAAGAGGCTGATTTACTTGGGCTGCCAGTGGACAGAAAGGGAGCTCCTACTCTGACATGCTTCTGGAAGAGCCCATCTTCCTCCTGTGTCTTCAGAGAGAAGCTAGAGTGAGCCTCTCTCAATGCTTCTGTGTTACTGTACAGAGTATGGTACGTGTGGTAGGTGCAGAGCGGTGTTCAGCTGCTGTCACTGGGACTTTGTATGAGAAATCAAACTGGAGTGATTCCCCTGTCAAACTTGTGATGGTGGAGAATGGCTGTAATAATGATTATTTCCTTTTGTAGGTTTCAAGATGCTTTATAAAAGTTCATTTTAATAGCATAACTGGAATTTACATTCCTTGTTTTGTTTTTCTTACATTTCAGGTCTACCAGTCATGAAACGAATTCTTCTGTTTTTTATCCTGGCTGCTGCAGTTATGTATGGTATACTGCATGGAAATCTGTGGAGAAATAACCTCTACTGGTATGGTGATTGTTTGTTCGCTTATAGTGCAGACAGCCTCACAGCTGTGTGAGTGGTGTGGCTGTGAGTTGCTGTGTTGCCAAACAGCTATTTACTAGTAATCAATAGAAGTGATTACTACTCTGTGTGTGTGTGTGTGTGTTGTGGTGTGGTTGTTGGTTTTATTTGTTTGTTTGTTTTTTTGTATGGTGAGGGAATGAATGTGATTGTTCTGTCCAGTCACCCCTTCTCTCCTGTCACTTGCAAACCTAGTAGTTGATATGAGTCTAGTTGTATGGAGAGGTCAGGACCTCGGAGATAGGGAGCCCCTCTGAGTTTCATGAAAACAAGTGTTCAGGTAAGGAGAGAGGTCGTATTTGTGTGTTATGTGTCCATATCTTCCCTTCACCCTACATGTGTTTATTGTTAGCTTTTTCTTTTAGATATCTGAAAAATGATGTGGGAGAGACCTGCTGCACACATGGGAATAGCTGCAGGTGTAGTGGGCACCTTTTGAAAAGCTGAAACTTGTCAAATCCCAGTGGCAGCCTCGTGGGAAGTGAACCTTCACTGTCTCCAGGCTGCATGGGACAGGTGGCTTGGAACCTAAAATTCAGGGTACTTATCAAAGAAGTTGAGTTTCCGTTGGCCTTCGCACAGCTGTAACCAGGATTGACCAGTGTGTTTGTTTTATGAAGATCATAGTGATAGCTTTTAAAAGTAGTGATTGATGTGCCTCTATTTGTCTTGTTTATAGCATACAGTTCATACAAATGGCTTTCACTTGTGGTTTCTGTTTATAGCAAACCACAGTGTTGTGACATTTCCCTTTTTGCAGGATTAGCTTTTATGGACAGACTTCTGTGAGGGCTCCTCCTTCCTATGAGACTAGTGGAGTTACCCAGTAAGTTCAGCAGTTGAGTCTTTTTGTGGTGGGGTTTTTCGTGTGGTTGGTTGGTTTTTGGGCAGGTGGGAGGCATTGAGACTGAAATCCGTAGCCTGTGTCCGTCGGCTCCCTGTTCATTTGGTTATTGTACAGCTGTGTCCATTGGCTGTTTCTGTTACGAGCACGATTGTAATATGTCCAGCAGAAAGGAATTTGTCCATGTCATGTTTCCAGTGTTTGGTTAATACTTATGGCCACTTATAGTGACTGTCTGTAACAAGCAACGAACTGTTAGAAAGACATTTGTTTACAGCTTCCAAATTTCTGCAATTCTGAGTTATACCTGAATGAAATTAGCAGAGCTATGAGGGCAACTTTTGTGCTTAAAATGTAACGAATCAGAGGTGTGGTTCACTTTTGATGCGCAAGTGCGTGTATAAGCAGATCTTGCACTAGTAAATTCCTGCAATTAGGTTTGTGGGACTAATGAGCGCCTATGCTAAAACTTAAAAGCAGGTGTCTCTTCTCTCTGAAGCTGTCCTGCAATATGCTGTCTGTGAGACTGATGCTGGAAAGCAACGAGCTGGCCAGCTGATGCATTTCAGAGGGTGCTTTTGCAGTGTCAGTATTCACATGACAACTTGAAGTTACCCAAAGCAATTAACCTTAATGGTCTGTTTGGCTTGTGGTTCTAATGTGGTGGTTCATCCTTCAGTTATTAACGCAGCCCAAATGCACACATTACTCACACTGAACTTTACCCTCCCTTCTGGGCTTAATATTTGTTACTAATTGGGTTAAATTGCCAATGCGAGAATCTGCTTAGAAGTGTAAGTCTTAGCCTTATTATGAGAGGAATGACTTATCCCCAAAGAATCTCATTTTCGTTGAAGGTACCCTATGTGGTGCTGTATATTCCCCTCTCCAAACAAGACTCCCCTTTCCTCTTTGAGTAGCGCTGGTGTTGCAATGTGGTATGGCTGCAGAGGTGGTTCAGCCCGGGTGTCCGGCTTCTCTGCAGGTGGGCCTGAGATCTCGCCTCTGGTTATGGCTGCTTTGATAGTTGCCGAGCAAAGCAGGTTGCAGACCCCTTGGAGCAGCACTGTGAGACAAAAGCCTTTACTAATAAAACTAATCATACCACAATGAGAAAGATCCATCTTCATAATACAGACAGACGCAATAATGAAAATTTGAGGTGATGTTAACACAGTAATTGACTCTTACTAATTTGGCTTGTCCAAGTTTCCTTACTTTGTTGCTGCTACCCGTTCCTGTTCTTGCTATTTCTTTGAAATTCTTCTTTTTCAGGCTTCCTCCTACGGCTGTGGAGAGAAGGAACGCGCTGGACGCTTGTCTCCTGAAACCAGCATTTGAATCTTTACTGGGGTGAGCCTTCTTGGGAAGTAGTGGGGAAAGGAAAGGCTGTGCTGATTGATGTAGAAATTTGCTATACATATTCTGGACTATTTCATGTTTTGATTCACCTCTGGAAGTACAGTTTTTGGGCTTGGGTTCATTGCTGCTTTTCCTGGTTGGGGCAACACAAATTGTTTAGCTTGCCACTGATCATCTGAGCGATACCACACAACTAGCTCAACATACTGATGTATGTACTGAATAAATAAATATTTCTTTTTCAGATACTGTAGCTAGTAACAGTGTAACTATTTTAATGATTGAAATACAAGCCTTAATTTCTTTTTTTCCCTGTGCTTTTCCTGTAAAAGAAGCCTTCATGTCCGAGGATGAAATTCAGTCATTCTGCTATTAAGAACCTGAACTTAAAAGATTAAGATTTTTTGGTAGCTAAGTATTTCTTTTGCAGCCAGTGACCAGAGAAGTTTTGAAAAATCCCTTCATTTCATTTTGAAAGACGAGTGTGAAATGTGCAAAAATTCATCCAATTTTTAATCATATAAGATTCTACTCCTTTAATGGAATTTTAATTTTAAAGAAATATGGGTTTATTAATGGTTTTTGTTCCTCGGATAGTATTGTTGAAATGTGTGTAGGTGTCCTCCGATTTAAGGTACTCCTAGGAAGCTTCCCTTGTAACAAAGTAGTCAGATGAAAAAAGGAAGAGCTTCAACCCAGAACAAAGGAGGTTTCTAGTCACAAAAGTGCATCTGAGATGTTTGTGAAGAAATACTGGGAGTCTTTGTTATTAGAAGCACAAGTCTTAAATGGTAGAGATCAAGGAAGTGCTACAGGACCAGAAGCAGACAGGCTATATTTGTTGGCTTTGTGTCTTATCTGGGCACACAGTGAGTATGGCCCTGAGAAAGCTTGGGAAGATGTTTAGACCAAGTCCTGACTGAAGGAATCTTAAAGCTCTAAGCAAATGCTTCCTTTTTTTTTTTTTTTTAATTATTTTTGTGTACGAGAAAACATGTCTTTAGTTCAGTGCTATTATTGTTTTTAAAAAAACATGGAGGGATCTCAGGTTTGTCCTCTCCAAAGCAGTCCTGTAGTCTTTGAGTTTTGGTTAGCTGCCTGGCCCGGAGAGGTGGCCCCGAAGTCCCTTGCCCACAGAGTGTGCCCAGGCTGTCTCTGTGTCAGGCACAGCCAGATAGCTCTGGTGCTAAGGGGGCAGGAATGGACTCGGGTGCGCAGCAAGAAGAAGGTAGGTGCAGAGCTAGAACAGTCTCTTGCTTTTTTCCATAGCTCCTTTAAAGGGATCGGTTGTGTGAGCTGAAGATCTGGTCTGTGCACTTTGGTAATAACCTGGGGAGGTTGAAAGGATTTCTAACCTGGCAGAATTATTTATTGGAAAGGAACCAGAGCTAGAATTAAGAATCTCTTTGCAGTAGGTAAATTATTTATTATGTCTAAGCTTACCAGCTGCTTCTGCACAGCAAGGCAAGTTATTAAATTTAATATGGGTGTTTAGTGCATGATGTCTCAAAGTTAGCTGGTCTTGCTCAGTTAGCCTATGGCCTAGTTCTTGATGCATGGGCTGTGGTGGTTTTTTGGTTTTGTTTTGGTTTTCCTTTTTATTGTTAGTATCTTTTGAAAACATAGAGCTTAAAGTGAGATACTTGATTTGTGAAACTGAGAGGGAGGGAGTTTTTTAACAGCTATTAATATTCTTAATGGAGAAACAAGTCATGTGCTGGCTGTGGGTATTTATGATCAACACTAGGTTTTCTCACTGTGGCTGCATACTTCTGTATTAACATAAGGCCCAGTACAAAGTCAACCAGTTCAGTGAGTGAGGGTCGACTTAACTTCAAGGTGAAGCCAAGGGCATGGTAGCATGTGACAGTACTGGGTCTGGTTCATTCATTTGGCTTGACTTCGCAGAGATGTTAATGAGAGTCACTTCCCTCCTGTGAGATAACCCTTGTCTGTGGTTACTGTCTTTTGAAGAAAGAAGTGACCCATTCTTTCTATCTTGACACTTAAAAGGTGTGATACTGACATGTTCTAGTTTGCAGGAGGAACGTGCTTTTGAGGTAAACCTCTTTGTGATTGCCTCGTGCCATGCTTCTCATTGCAGGGTGACCCTGGCACACGTGCACTGGGCTCCTTTCAGACATCTGACTCGTGGCTAAGCTAGAAGATGCATTGCAGGAGCACACCCAATATGCTGCGGCTGTTAAGGGGTGTTCAATCTGTGGGACCCTACTAGAGTTAGTCCAGAGTAAAAAAAAAAAACCAAAATACTGAGATGTGTGTAACGTGAACATGAGAGCTCCATACTCTTTTGCTGTATGGATATAGCCCTGTTGCCCCAACCTACTTACTAATGTCAGCACAGCCATAAGGTGCTGCTTGTTTGGAATGGGAGCGCATCTCAAACTGACATCTTCAGGAGATGGTATTTTCAAGTTAAAACACCTTGTTTCAAATACCATTCTTATTTATTAAATTGCCATATATAATAATAACTCTTGATCTTCCTTGCTGCCTCTGTTATGTACTTTTCAAACCTGAAGTTATTAATTGTCTTCCTGGGTTACATGTTCTCTTAAATGTGCTGTCTCATGGTGTAAGCTTTCAGTCATGCAATTCTAATAACTGTATAAATTATACTAGCAGAGAAATAATTTTATCTTGCTCTTTACCTGTATTTTCCATTATAAAATCTTCCACTTTTCAGTCACTTCCTTTCTTTTCCTGTGTTCATGAGTTTTCTTCTTTTGATAATACTTGAAAAGAAAGCTTTTTTAAAAAGCAATTGCATGATTTATTAGCATATTCAGATACACTGTGTGGATTTTTGAAATGTCTTGCTTTTTCCCTTTGTTAGTGTGGACAAAATATACCCGTTCCTGTGCACGAATGATTTTATCAGAGTGGCGGAGTTCCACGGGAGCGATAAGTTTGAACTACCTTATGGAATAAAGAGAGCAGGTTTGTGTTCCCCATGTTTTTAAACCTTGTTTTTAAACAGAAATACCTCAATGGTGTGTAAAGCCACCTGAATCTCTGACTCTGGTCTTTCCTACTCACCAATGCCAATCCTTTTGGGGTTAGCTAGCAGTGACTTAATGGTTTCATTTAGTCCCTCTGAGCTGGCACCTTCCTGTTTTTAAGAAATAAAACACCATGTTGAGGTTGCCCTAAGACCCTAAGGGTCTTTGTCACCATTTTGGAAAGGGTGGTAAAGTCTAAAAGTTTCTTAACACTGAACAGTGCACCTTCCTAGTACCCTGTGTATCTGGGCTTTAGACTCTTGTTTTGCCCTCCATCAGTGTAAGAAGGAGGGTGCATTTGTCCGCACCTCGGGAGCTGCAGTGAGGAAAAGTATGTTTGGGAATGAGTTGAGGCCACTGCTGAGGCACGTTGAGTGTCCAGCAGGTGCTTGCCCACCAAGGGAGAGCTGGGAAGGTGCCTCTGCCCAGCTTTGCCAGTGAGCACAGGCTGGTTTGATGTCTCCTCCCAAGACACGTAATGCTGTTACTGACCCTCCTCTTGGGTCAAGGCCACTTCTGTTTCAGCTGAAGGTGGGTAGAAGGAAAAACAAAGTCTATTAGGATGCAGGTCTTGGAAACTCTTACTTACCGTAAGTAAGATTTTTTTTTTGATACAAATCCCTTGTTATTTTCCAACAGAGGAGTGTTAGGGCAGGAAAACCTTCCCAGAGAGGAGCTCTGATAAACCTGAATTTCTTTGGCATCATTGATTGATCTGTGGCCCTAAATTACAAGTGTTCTTATTTTGGTTGTTTTATGCACAGTGCATAAAATGTACTGTATCTGAAAATGCTGTAGTCAGGATAGCATGCTTATTTTTATATTGGAAAGCACTGAACATTTTCATTAATCATCGTTTATATTTGCTTTCTAGAGCAATTTTTTCGTTTAGCCCTTTCAAGACTGCAGAACTGTGGACTTTCCACTGAAGATGACAGGTGAGATGGTTTATTTACTACTCTTTCTGTTCATTGTATTTTTGATTTTTAATATTTCTCTGAAAAGGAATGTCAGTGGTGTTATCCTGAAATTGCTCAAGTTAGCAAAGATGCAGATCTGACTGATTGTGTCCAAGCAATATGCAACTAATTTCAAGATTTAAATAAGTTTAATTTTAAACTTATGTAGCACCAGCATTCAAGAATAATTTTTCTGTGAGGGAGCTTAAACTTACAGATTTCTTTTTACAAGTGTGTTAGGAATTTGCTAGCTGAATGCAGTCCCATCTTCCTGTAGGGTCTTTTTATACTTGAGGAAAGTGAAACTAACCCTTAGAAACTAAATGTGGTTTCCTCTTTCAAAGGAATTATTAGTGTAAGCTAGAGAATGTTTGAGATAAGCAGATGCAAACCAATGACTATTTCTACAAAAAAGAAATCTTACAAATATCCCTGTGCCACTGCATCTACTGGCCTGCTGCTCACTGTTTGTATGTGTGCTTAGCTTCCTTTCCTGTGAATGAGGGAGACAGGGGCAGCCAGGAAAGACTGTTCCTGGGATTTTG